>CM021101.1:537213316-537249081 GCA_007115665.2 Sequoiadendron giganteum
GGTTAGAAAGACAGAAAAATGAAATCTAAACTATAGGTGATGCTCCAAAATCATAAATGAATTTACCAGAGCACAATGCTGGATGCAAAGGCCCGAACCACCAAATGTTGTTTATTAAGTAAATTTTCTCAAAAGCACTTTAAAACATAACAAACACACTCTAATTGCATAGCATAATCTGACATAACTCTAGCCAACATAGAGGAGTCTAGAAACATGATCTGTATTTATATAGCTATGAAAGATCACAAAAGCTGAAGAACAGGCATTCATACATTATAGGAAAATAATAGCACAAACTAACAGTCTTATCAAATACGTGAAAAACAAAAAGGATAAATTGATTGGCATAGTCTACGACCCTCAAGTTCAATAAAAATATTATAGAGGCTTTTTTTAGTGCTCGGGAGCTTTTATCAACTTAACAACAACCTATAAAAGAGAAAAAGGGCCGCATATATAGGCCAGTCCACCACCTAAAAACCACACAGAAAGATGTCGTGAGAAAACATTGACGCCCTAGATCATCTCATGTCGCCACTGAAAATAATGATCACCCAGCAGAAAACCAACAATGTCGTTGCAGGGAACAAAAAACCATGCAGTAGCATAAACAAACACGTGGCACCGAAGAAGAAAATGTGGTGGAAAGCAAGAACAATTGGCATAGCAGCAACTCCTAGATAACCGGCACACAAGAAAATTCCACGTGTCGAACAAATAGAGCCTGGAAAAAGGAGTGAGGGACGCCCCAGCAAAAATCTTTGAGAGGGAGCCACATGGGTGACACCGAGTGAAGATAACTGCTTAGTGGGCCCAATTCGGAGAACAGCCAAAGAAAGCCATGCATCGATCAAACAAAAATTAGCAAAAGTAAAGCGGTACAGAAAAGAAAGAACCTTTGTTTGAAGGCCACATGGAAAGCGCCGAACAGTTAAGAGCGATAAAGAACAAGGCAAAGCCATGAAGGAAAGATAACTGCGAAAGCTTGCGGTTTGTGAAATAATGTTCACAATTTGACGACTCACAGGGACATTTTGCCTGCAAAATGAAAAACCCTAGAGACCATGGTTCAACATCCCATTATCACTCACAACTTAGAGAGGGCACCTTGCATACCGATCCAGACTTCATTTGACGGTGTAGAGAGAGCTCATAGATTTTTGTGCGCCAATTTGAGATCGATAATTGCCTTGAAAGGAAATCCGCTAGATATTTTTGTCTCTAATTCCAGCTGGAAGAAGAGCTATGCCAACTAATGCACGATACCTTCAATTTTCTTGGTGGTCGGAGACTGATCAAAATATTGGAAGACATAAAGTTCCTACTTCTTCTCCTCGATCTTTGCAACAATGTGTTCAACACCTACTACCACCTGATCTGCGATGAAGGGTAAAGGGAGGCCTCTCTGAGTTAAGCGAGAAATTTTTTCCCACATGTCACTGGTAACTTGGTTCAACCTGGCCCTACATTCTGCCACTTGTTGGATGATCTTGTGCATAGAAATGAGGATGCTTACGCCCATGGCCACCATTGTTTGGTCTGCTATACCTACGTCGCTCAGAGCCTCATCGGAAGCTGTATACAATTTGCCCAACAAAATCTTGACCTTCAAAACCTTATCAAAAGTCATCTCCTATACCTACTGGATTGTTTCACTACCTATTCCGCATAGGCTGGTCGCTTACGGCATAAATTTCAGGGTGGGCTGCAAAGTAAGGCATAATGCCTTGACTTTATCCCAGTATGACACATATAACTCCTTGGTGATCTCCAATGAGCTCATCTATGGTGCAAGACGTTGGGTCTTCAAAATATCCAACTCCGCTACTCTACTACTCAAGTCTGTCGTTAGCTCTGATAAGCTTCTGTCCAATGTGGACACTTGTTCCCTTAGGCTAGAAATTTCCTTTTCTTTCTGTTCTAGGGCCAATTTGGCTCGCTTTGTCTTATGAATTTCTACCTCTAAAGTAGTATACATTTCATTTATTTCATCACTTGTGTTCTTTCGGAGCTGTTTCATACCTTGATTCAAATGAAGTATGTTAGCATAGAGCTTTTCTTCGTTCACCTGGCTCTACCCGACCTCATTTTGGAGGGTCGGGACAATTTCCGTGCTCATAACCAGAAGCTCTTTGATTTTGTTTTCAAAAGAACTCCTCTCCTTTTGTAGGAGACTTATCTCATTTTCTTGGGCTTTATACTTGTTCACCGAGATATCAACCTTTCCCTTTAGCTCTGATATCTGCTCCTCCTTTTTCCTTGCCTGGTGATTGAGCTTGAGGTAATCAATGTTTACTATCTTCTGAGTCTCCTCCATCAACTCGACTTTATCCCGCAAATGAGCTTGCTACAAATCCAACCCAATGGCGTTGACAGAGTAATCACTCGGTAGCATTTCTCCTACCGGTTTAATCATGTTGGGAGTGATCTCTGCAAACATCAACGAATTTTGACTCTCATTGAACACAGTTTGCAAGAGAGGCTCTGCCTGCCTAATCGCATCCTTTTGTCTTCTCTTTTGAATTCAGCTAGCGCGAGTGCTCTTATTCCCATCCACCTATGAAAATTATTCTTGGGAAGAAATACCCAATCCACCAGCAAAAGTAAACTCCCGAGGGACTGCTAGCAGGAAAGATAGTGTGCTCATGGCATCGGTGGATTTTCTACGCTGTGAAATGTGACTAGGGAAAAAGGCGGGATATTTTGGCCACTTGGAGATGATAAAAACATGATAGGGGAAGCACTAACTGATAGGCCGAGCCTCAGGGATGAAAAATGGTGGCTCATAAGCCCAGGACTGATGCCAAATTGTGCTCTGGGTAAGGGATGAAAAGCAGAGGATGAAAGTGGGAAACCAGGAGGAGAAAGATTCGACTACCTGAGATATCCAACGACAGAGAAAGATGGTGTAGATGAAAAAGTTGTGGTAGACGTAGAGGAGACTAGAGACATAGTAGAGAGAGAAGAGGGAAGAAATGATACCTAAGGCTTGTGAGGAGCTGCAGACAATACAATCGCTTCCTCCATTAGCTTCTCTTCCTCTCCACCAGATTCTCTCGTTCACAGTCACTTCTCTTTCGGAGAGTCCTCAAGGTCTACTATGACTTTCCTGCTACGACTGGTAGTCTTTGGCCCCTTCCTGGTTGATTTAGAGGATCTAGATGGCTCCGACATTTGTGTGTTTGATGAATCCTCCTGGTGTGTAGGCTACCTATCGACATCTTCCTCATGCATTGGATCTTCTTCTACAATAGGAGTGTTCTAGGTTACTTCTTCTCTGGGCTCCATGGCAATCTTTCCCCTCCTATAGTGTTGCTCTGACGTTGAATGGTTCAGAGACCTCTTTTTGTCTGGATGCTCATTCTCCCAAATGTCATCAAATTTTTCATCCAAGGCCAAATCTTAGAAAAGCCCGTTTGTTGCCTTTGTTTCCTGCCTGTATATCCAGAAGTCTCAAATTTTTTCGGGCTTCCATTTGAGCCATTTCAATTGACTGCAGAGGGACTGGTTAATCTTTTGATTTGGTTTGGGCTTTGCCACAATGTAGTAAAAGTTCAACCACGATGGTCGCTTGTCATCTGAAGGAAAATATTCAAGGCCTATATACAATTTCAAATTCCCCTCTTCAACATTTCTTTGAGGGTCCCAAAATGGCCGAGGTTGGTGTGGGATTTTTATACCAACCTCTGATAGATTATTTTTGGGGTTGTATTGCCAGGTGTCCTTGATAACCACCAGCCCGAGATGTCCCATTTTGAGTACAAAATCTTCGAAGAATTAATCTTTGAAGTCCTTTTATTAATCAGTGATACAGAACCAAACATGATCGGCAATATCAAATAGGAAGTTAAATGCTTTCCTCCCTTGTAATCATTATCAATATTACATAGTTTCCTTAATGCCTCTAGGGCCAACACTCTATCAGAAAGAAAGCATGGGAGTTAGAAGGGTTCCTAGGTGAAACCTCGCATGCAGAGCATAGTGAAATTTGTGCCAAAGAACCAATTGCAAGGCAACACGAGATTTCCCAACCAGGATTTTTGTTTTGGCGACAGGCGCGCGGACATGCTGCCCTCAAATCCATCCAAAGCCCACAACGTTGGGGCTAAGAACGAATCTGTAAATGCATAGTAATCAAAAAAATTCGACAGGATGGGAGTCCATGTCGAAACTGGCTTCTTTTTGCCAGTCTCGTCAAAAATAGCCAGAGACATAAATTTCAAGAAATAGTCTGGATTCTGATGCAATATTAAGTAAGCCAGGAAAGAGGAATACCTAAATCTAGAACCGGCTTAGAAGTATTGTAGTTGTTGTTTCATCTCATCAACAATAACCTTCGCAAAGTCCAGAAGCGGAGGCATGTTGTTCCTTCTCAACATAAAGCTGAGACAAATCTAAAACTCAAAGACTTGCTTTTCTGTATCTAGTCCGCAAACTAGTGCCAACATACAGCAGATAGAAGAAGACCCAGTTTTTCAAGCACCCAGATTAATTAGGAATCTGGGAGGTGCTAAGACATTTGTCGGTTGAGCAGTTTTAGTGTGGTAAAACTGTTGCGCCATTCTGAGAATTCTCCACTTTTCATGCATCCTTTTGATGTCAAAAATTTAAACATTCTAGGTCAAGGGGAGCAGAATGCATAGTATATCCTAAATATCTTCAGGGCTGATGACTACCCTAAAATCAGGGCCACTTATCATTACAGTCTCTGGGTCGAAGTTTACTGTGCATGTTGCCACAATTTCTGGGCAATGATGTACCAGGGGAACCATATACTGGAGAAGCCCATAGTTGCATAGGCGTTTGTAGAAGGGGTCCGATAATTTATTCATTTTCTCACATGCAACTTCCCTAAGGGTCTTGGGATTTTGAGATAACTCAATATCTGAAACATTATCCCAATAATCCGATACTAAAGACTGGATTCTAGGAGGAACCATGCTCATTGTATTCTGGTCCACTTGACTGGTGAAGGGCCAATGTGGCTTTATTGGGATGCCTGGAGTAGCATAAGACTCCTAGGCATAGATATCTACATAGGGTGCCTTCAATCTTTTCTCATTTATATTCACTGGGGCCAGAGGTTGTGTTGAACTTTCTGC
Organism: Sequoiadendron giganteum; assembly: GCA_007115665.2. Lineage (NCBI taxonomy): Eukaryota > Viridiplantae > Streptophyta > Pinopsida > Cupressales > Cupressaceae > Sequoiadendron > Sequoiadendron giganteum. The sequence goes on from CM021101.1 coordinate 537,218,422, forward strand.
AATCTCAACCACTTCTTTGTATTCACAAGAACCTTTCACAAACTTTCGTAAATGACTTAGCTTCTAAAAGACTCTTTCTTTCTTTACAAATGACTTAGCCATTTTTATCTTTTGATAACTTTCACAATAAATGTGCTTTGCATGCTTAACCTACTTTTTTATTTTCGTGAAAAATGGCTAAGCGAGTGTACATGCCAGCCTTTCACATTTAGTTGCTATATGCATCACCAAATTTTCATGCGTGCGAAGAGATCGCCAACCTACCAAATTACTCTCCATATTTAAGAGACATGACTTCGTGTGAGGTGGCACCTGATTTTTCTTGGACAGTGGACCAAGACAACCTTGCCATATCTTTTGCAAACTCTTTTGCATTGATTGATTTTCTTGATTGTACCTAGGTGCATCACCCAATAGCCTACTTAAAATATTTTCCTTGATTCAGATGGTACGACAGCTCCTTATGTTGACACCTGACCAATCTTTATTTAATTTGGCAACTTGAGTAGAGCAAGTTGTAACTGTACCTGATTATTCCCATCACTTCACATGCCGCGACACTCAAAATTGAGGCTTGGCAACACCTTTTGCCTCTGTTGTAATCATGGCTTGCCTCATTAGGTGAACCTCGTCTAGTCTATAAATAGGGCTATTAGCATCATTGCTAATCACAATTATTCCTAGCATTCTCTACTTAGTAAGCTTTAGTTATCTTAGCGATTTCTATTTTCTTGCTAGAGTAGAAAGCAACATGGAGACGCCAATCAGACTAGTCTACAGAAAGACTCAAGCCGCTTTCCTAGGAAAAATTAGGTGTAGGCACTTGATTCGCATGACAAGCGAAAAAAACCTGTTATATGTGAGAGCGATCAAATGGGTCCTTGACAAAGACTACATGGAATATGAGGAACAATACCGGGTCAACACCAACATAGATGCTCTCATTTTGTCACCTCGTTGTTGGATATCAGTGTCTCCAAACATAAGATCCTAAAGCTGAAAAAGTGAGTGTTCCCTCAGCGTTACCTTGGAGGATTGGAGAAAATAGTGCGGGTTGCCGAATTTGATCGTGGGGTCCCTTCTATTCGCAACCTGTGTCGACTGCTGCTTCATGGAGCACCCATGCCAACTAGGCTCTTCTTATTCAGTTTTGAGCTTGAGACACACGAAGAACATCGCTCCAAGGTTCGTGTTAGCTGCTATTTTCTCATGCAGATTCATCACATCAAACCGTTCTAGAACATGCAATGGTACGAGGACTTTGAAAGGATGGTCTTTCCTCATCCTGTGCCACTGGATGCTGCTGCTACCTAACCCTTTTTTGCCACATGACTGAGAAGAAAAAATAACCCCAACTTGCTTTTTTCCTTTCTTTTTGATAGCCCTCCACCCTTTAGTGGATATATGTACATATTTGATACAAGGCCACCGGCCTCTATCATATGCAATGTAAATGTTCTGACAAAAATATAATACTTATGTTTTTCAAATCTTGGCTTATTTACAATGTTTTTCAATTTCTTGCACTACTATTGTTATTTTTAAAAAACACTGAGAAGACCCAAAAAAATAAAACAGGAAAGATAATTACATATTTACAATTTACAAAGCCATCACATAGGCAGAACTAATTAAATTTCTGAAGATGTATTTCATTAACTGGAATACTTAAGGCATTACCTTCCATGTCTTCCAACTCGAAAGAGTTGAATTGTTTACACTGGACAATTTTGAAAGGCCCCTCCCAGAGTGTCAAATTTTTCGTGTTGGTCGGGCTTTGCCCCACGCTCATTGAACTTGAGCACCAAGTCCCCACGTTGTAGCTCTTGATCCAATGCCTTTTTATCAAACCACTTCTTTACCACCTACTGGCAGCTGTTCATTGCCTCAAGGGTGTGCTCTCTTTTCTCCTGAACCTCGAGTAGCTCAGGAAACCATACCTCTATTGCTCCATTATATTCAATTTCTAGAGATTTAAGCAACTAGAGGGTAGGGATTTCCATGACGATAGGAAACAATGCCTCCTTCCTGTGCACCATCTCATAAGGAGATGTATTTTGTATCTGCTTGGGCGTGATTTGGTCTACCCATAGTGCTGCTTGGAGGTTCTTATGCCATTCCTTCTGGTGCTCTGAGCCTATCCTCTTGATTAACCTGATTAGGTTTTTATTTGTAGACTTTGCGAGGCCATTCCCCTGGGGATAATAGTTGGAAGAGGTTTTTAGGAAAATTCCATACTTTAATGCAAATTGGCTTATCTTAGAGCCAAGGAAAGCTTTGGCATTGTTGGAAATAATCATTTTAGGTGAGCCAAATTTGGCTACCAACTCCTCTAGGAAGTTAACAATCTCTACTTCTGTTGCATTCTTCAATGGCACTGCCTCTGCCCATCTGGTGAAGTAGTCTTTTGCTATTAATATCCACTTATGTCCAGCTGAAGAGAAAGGGTTAATCATTCCAATGAAGTCTAGACCCCATTGAGCAAAGGATTCCTCTACTACTATAGGTCTTAATGGCATAGAAACATTCTTTCTCTTTCTGACATAGAATTGGCATTCATTGCAGGACTTTACTAATGAAAATGAATCATTAAATAGTGTTGGCCAAAAACCAACACATATAATTTTAATTGTTGTAGTCCTTGCAGAAAAGTGTCCTCCAGCTAGGCCGCTGTGATATTGATCTAATATTCTTTTGGCTTGTTCCTCATTCACACACCTTAGTAAGACTCGATTAAAATTTATTTTGAAAAGTATTCCCTCCAAGAGAACATAACTACTATTTTGCAAATGATAGAACCACCTCTTAAAGGAAGGGTGATTGGCTGGATACCTTGTAGTTTGCATGAAGTTCATTCTATCCTCTAGCCAATCACCTTCAAAGCTTTCTTTGTTTAGTAACACAGGTTCTGAGGCTTCAAAATTTGTCATAGGTCCATTGTTTTTAGCAAGGTACTCACACAATCCTTTGCCCTTAACAGTCTTGACAGGCCTAATCTCAGTATCATATTCTAGGATCTTGGTTATCCAGTTAGCTCTTTTCTCAGTGATTTCTCCTTCCATGATATATTCTCACACACTAGGATGCGGTACACAAACAATCACCTTATTGTATGATATCAGGTGCTAGAACTTCTTAAGCCCTTTCACAATAGCAAAGGCTTGTTTTTCAACAAAATTATACTTCACCTCATACTCCTTTAAGGTGCATGAGTAGAAAGCAACAGGAGATTCCCTTTTATTTTCATCATCCTTCTACATGAGCACTATGGCAATACTGTTGCCACAACCGAAAACATACATAATAAAATCTTTAGACAGGTCCGAATTAATTAGCACAAGGGCTAAAGAAATGACCTCCTTTATAAGCTCAAAATTTTTTCTGGCCTCTGTCATCCACTTGAAAGTCTGATCCTTTTTGAGCATAAAGGTAATCGGCCCAATGATCCCTACAAAATCTGCAATGAATCGACTGATGAAGTTGACCTTACCTAGAAATAATTGCACTCCCTTCCTTTTTACAAGTAATAGAAGCTCCCATATAGCATCAACTCTTTCCAGATCTATAGCGATGCCTTCCTTCGAGACAACATATCCCAATAGCTTCCCCTGGGGAACTCCGAACATAGATTTCTTCAGGTTTAGAGAAATCCCAAATTCCTGACACTTCTCGAAGACAAGCTCTAAATAATCAAAGTGATCATCAACTAATTTGGGAAACACTATCAAATCATCCAGGTAGATAAGTATAATCTTATGAATTAAATCCTTAAAGGCAATATCCATAGCCCTCTGAAAAGTGGCTCCAACATTTGAAAGTCCAAAAGGCATCTTAGCATATGCATATGTTCCCCACTTCATGGTGAATTCCATTTTGTATTGGTCTTCTTCTTTTACCTGAATCTGGTTGTAGCCCGAAAAGCCATTCAACATTGAAAACATTTCAGAACCAGCTACAGTTTGTAGGATTACCTCCATAGAAGGCAAGGGGTAATGATCCTTTAGGGACACTCTATTCAGGTCTTAGAAGTCTACACGTAGTCGTATGTCTCCATTCTTCTTCCGGACGGGCACCAGGTTTGATACCCAAGTGCTATGTTTGATTGGAAACACTATCCAGGATGCAATTAGCTTATTCAGCTCTTGTGACATAAGCGTTTCAATTTTCAGGTTCACAGGCCTTTGTTTTTGTCGAACCAACTTCACTCCTTCCAGTAGTTCACTTGTATGCTAAATGATCTTGGGATCATATCCCTTAAGATCATCGTATGACCAGGCTACTACATGCGGATATTCCTCGCATAAGTGCTTAAGCCTGTCTTTATTCTTCTGAGATACTTCCTTACCAACTTTGAGTTTTTTGTCCTCTCTAATATGCAAGTCAGTATAATCACCTTTTTCAGCTACTAGTTTCCTTTTATCCCTCCATGCATCATCATAATCAAAGAGACTCTTTAGAGTAACTAGGCCTCTAGGAAGCTTGTTGGATTTTAGCTAGATTACTTGATCACCGTAGGCCTTAGAAATATTTGGTTGCAATTGATCAACAAATTCCCCAAATGACTGGAGAAATGACGTGATCTGAGCATCACTATCGAACACTTGCCAATCTTGAACATTGTTTGGAACAATAGGTTCTACAATTACTCTCACAACATGCTTATTTTTAAACAACTAGGAGGCTGGTTCAAACTAAGCTCCGATAGTCGCCATCCGGTAGGCTTCAGAATTCTTCTCTCTCTGTATAGCCTGAATGTTAAATTCCTCAAATTTTTCAATAAGATCCTAGACTCTATGTCAGTAGGATCACATATGGATATTCTTTGCAGCAGAAATCCCTCAGATTTGGTTGACCACTAACTCCGAATCCCTGAACACACTTATCTACTTTGCACCCATCTGTTCTACAAGGCTCAAACCATGGACAAGACCTTCATACTCTGCTTTTTTTTTTTAGCATGTGAACTAGAAGCGATAAGACCTCAAGGTCTTTTCTTCAGATAGAGATGTCAAACATATTCCTGCTCCAGCTTCGGCTGTGCATCTTGCTCCATCAAAGTGCAAAGTCCATAACTCTAAGGGTGTTTCACCTCTAGCTTCTTTAGTAACTCTAGGCATATACTGCACTTCCTCATGTATGACATAAGTTTTGAGCCCAGTTGCATGATAATTCCCAAAAGGGTCTGTATCTATAAACTCATTCAACAAAGCTTCTTCATTCTCAGTTTGGGAGCTAGTAGCCTCTTCTTCTTCCAGAAATTCTACATTGAACCTTTCTTCCTGGGTAATTGAAGTATGCGCCACTTCAAAGTTGAGCAAGGCCTCGTCAGCAACATGTTCAAAATGAAAAGTTTCCGACAACAGTTTCATCTTGGCTCCATGTTTGGTCCTCAAGATCAGGTGTGACCAGTCTAGTGCTAGATATCCTCCAACATTTATTGTGAACTCTTGGGACAAACAAATCCCAAATAGAGGAGGAATATCAATGAGTACGGTATCCTGATTTACAGTGATACTGGGGTATACAAACAATGTCATAGGCAATCCCTTGATTACCTCGACGGTATCAACTTTGTTTCCCTCTAGCTGCATGACTCCCTTGTTAAGAGGCTCATACTTTTAACCCAAAGCATCAGCTACTTGCTTAGGCATAAGAGTGGTGCTAGCACCAGAGTCGATCATACAATTATGTAATAGCTTATCGCCAATGATAAGTGTTAGAAAGAAAGGCTTAGGTTTAGGCTTACTCTCTTTTCCGGCTTCGAGCTTTTCTTCTGGTTGATTTTTTAGCACTTTATCTAGATCCGGCTTGGATATTTTTTCTTCATTGGGCTGACTAGGCACCTTCTTCGCATCTTCCTCTCCCAACAATGCTTTCTATAATAGCACCTTCTACTCTGGAATAGCCAAAACATCCCACAAAGAAGTATTGGCAGAGAACTTCTTCAGTTGTTCCACCACATTGAACTACACTCACTATTGATGAGTCACGGTTCCTTGCTCCTTAGGTTTCGTAGGTGGTGTAAGCCTCATAGCCGGTACGTCCGACTATTTGGTAATAGTCGGAGTAGTCATAAGAGCCTTTTCCTTCAAAGGAGGTGGATTCAGAGAGCTGGAAGGAGCCACGTTAGTCTGCTTTGGGACTAAAAATGGGCGTCTGCATCGACTGAGATGGAGTATCAGTCGGAAGAGATATGAATTCTCTAGTGAGTCTCTACTTAGAACGCGTGCTATAGTCAAACTACACTTAGGGCACTTGAGTCACAGGAAAGTCATTTGGAAACAAAAACTCTTCTCCTTCCATCCATGAAAAGAGTGCTTGGTCTGGAACTATGTCTGACTCTTGCTGAATGGACATCCCTTGCATTTGAGCAGCAAGGAAAGCATTATCCATCTACTGAGAGGCGTATGATTGGTTGTTGGGATCCAGTGCATCACCTTGGCTACGTTGTTCCACAATTTTTCGTTGCAAATTTCCCCATGGACAATTTTGGGGCATGTGTGCATCATTGCAAGGAAAACACCAAGAATTAGTGTCTTCGGTTAAGTTATTATGTCCTGCCACTAGCTCCTTACTCGAACTAGGATGGACAGTTTGCATCGGTAGGGTCACTGGAACAACTTGGATATTTGGTTGAGCCTGAGTATTGCTGCGCGACCTATCTTTCCACTGATTTGGCTGATATGGACCTTTCTTACCTTGATAGTTTTAATAGGCCGACTTTTGATAGCTATATTGTTGCCGCTTCATGAAAGTCAATTCATTAGTCATGGCAGGCATCTATTCTCTCATCTCGTTCATCTTGGCCACCAAGGGATTAGGCATAGGAGCTACAGTCAGAGTTGCGCTCAGAGTTGTTCTTGGATACACGTACATAGATTGGGGAGGAGTTGCAGGCATGCTGGTCGAAGGATCTTCGACCTCCGCAACATTGAACTTGGGGAACAATGGAATGATAGGTCTCGATGCTAACTTTCCTACGACAATAAGGTTATTTTCTATAGTAACAGAAAGATCATATGCATCGGGTGGAGTACTTCTGCCTTTAGCTTGTAGCATCATGGAAATATCAGGATTAATGGACTTCAAATAGAACATGAACGCCAAATTTGAAGGCGGTCTACTACCAACAAGTACTCTTTGCCAAGTTGAATGAAATTGTGCTTTGAAATCGAGCAAAACCCTTGAGGAGCTCGCTTTATGTTAGCCAGTTGATGATATAGTGAAGACCTATTGCCAACATTTGAAAAATGATCGTAAAATGGGGTTCTGAGTTGGTCCCAAGTTGTAATCATATTAGCCTCAATAGTTCTATACTAGTTTAGTTCCTTTCCTCGGAAGGAGGCAACGAGCAATCTGAGAGCTACATTTTCATTTGACACACCATGTAGCAGACATACGTCTGCCATATCTTGCAGGTGTTCCATTGGTGTCTTTGACTCATCCCCATAATACTTAGGAATAGCTTTTAGAGTGGAAGCGGGGAATGGACCCCATACTGCATAAGGCATAGGTGCTACTAAAGGACTTCCAGTGTCCCAGGCTACATAATTTCTAACGGCCATAGGTGCAAGAAAAGGAGGCGATGAAGGAGAAGGAGGGGATAGAGGAGGTGAAGGACTACCCTGTCGACCTCTCGGGTGAACATAAACTAAGGGTGGTGCGAGCAGGCCAAGGAATCTTGCAGTTTGCGACCTAGTTATAGGTCGCTGGCTCATATACTCTTATATAATTAGGTGAACATGCTAGTTCGTGTCCCACTGGGCATGCCAGAAAAAGAACTGTTGACGCAAGATTTTGTAGGTAGCAGTAGTCTTATGGGAAACTTAGCTTATTGGGGGACATAGTGCGCTAACTAAGTGACCTCCGGGGTTTTATCAAAGCTGACTCTTCGTTTAGTGGGGGAGGTAAAGGGTTAGAAAGATAGAAAAACATGAAATGTAAACTACTGGCGATGCACCAAAATCATAAACGAATTTACCAGAGCACAGTGCTGGATGCAAAGGCCCAAACAATCAAATGTTGTTTATTAAGTAAATTTTCTCAAGAGCACTTTAAAACATAACAAACACCTTCTAATTGCATAGAATAATCTGACATAACTCTAGCCAACATAGAGGAGTCGAGAAACATGATCTGTATTTATTTAGCTATGAAAGATCACAAAAGCTGAAGAATAGGCATTCATACATTATAGGAAAATAATAGCACAAACTAATAGTCTTATCAAATACATGAAAAATAGAAAGGCCGAATTGATTGGCACAGTCTGTGACGTTCAAGTTCAATAAAAATATTACAGAGGCTTTTCCCAGTGCTCGGGAGCTTTTATCAACTTAACAACAACCTATAAAAAAGAAAAAGGGTCGCATATATATGCCAATCCACCATCTGAAAACCATAGAGAAAGATGTCGCGAGCAAACATCGATGCCCTAGATCATCTCGAGTTGCCACTGAAAAGAATGATTGCCCAACAACGCGCCAACAATATCGTTGCAGGGAACAAAAAACCATGTAGCAACAGAAACTAACACGCGGCACCAAAGAAGAAAACGCTGCAGCAAGCAAGAACAATCGGTGTAGCAGCAACTCCCAGATAACCAACGCACAAGAAAATGTCACGCGTTGAAGAGGTGGAGCCTAGAAAAAGGAGTGAGGGACGCCCTAGCAAAAAGCTTTGAGAGGGAGCCAGGTGGGCAACGCCGAACAAAGATAACTGCTCAGTGGGCCCGACTCAGAGAACAACTAGAGAAATCCACACATAAATCAAATGGAAATCAACAAAAGTAAAGTGATACAAAAAAGCAAGAACCTCCATCTGAAGTCCATGTGGCAAGCGCCGAATAGTTAAGAGTGATAAAGGACAAGGAAAAATCGCGAAGGAAAGATAACCACGAAAGCTTGTGGTTTGTGAAATAATGTTCAGAAATCTAAAAATGGAGATAGAGGCGGACTACACTACCACATAGGAAAACTAGTGCACAAGAATCATAACCAACATATCATTTTCAGTTTCTTCGCAACAATCCAATTCTCCAATACTTCACATACCACACATCTTACATACCATCTAACTCCATAAACCCATACCACCATATTGAATTGGGTACTCATACCCTTTATTTCCCTCTTTCTCAAAGGAGGAAATTGCTCTCCCCATGGAGGTTCCTACTACTTATTAACCCTACAAAGGATTCTATTCCAAAATTGAGTGAGTTTGTCCTCATACAACCCCAACCCAACACATACACATACGCAAGAACACATAAAAAAGTCCTCACATTTCCATACATAGGAAAAACTCATACATATAAGTAGAAAGAGACCTACATCATATCCAAGCTCAATGGAGAAAAATTGAAAATCAACGGTAATTCTTCTTCTTCCAAGCCAACTCCCCAAAAATTAAAACCAAGAAAAAAGAAACCCTCCTTTGACTTTTCAAAGGATTTAAATTTTAGGAGCAAAGGTTTGAAATACCTTAGAGGAGAGAATGACACATTTCACTTTCTCAATCAGCCCTATGGACACACCTCTCCACAAGTTCTTACACATGTGTGAGAACTCATTGGGGAGTGAAAAGACCAAGAGTGTTCCACACTCAAAAAAAATCTCATATCTCATAAATGAGATTTTGAAGCAAACACTCCAACCCTTTCCCAAATTCGTCACTCTTCTTAATGGGTAATTAAGAAGGGTCACAACTTGAAACATTTCAAAGATTTGGGCTTGATTTGACCCCTAGCCCATAGTTAATCATCCTAGGGGTTAAATAAGGGTCAATTAACCCAATTTAAAGACTTATTCAACCATTTAAACTCACAAAAATAAATTATATTTCAAACATAATAAAAGTAAATTAAAATATCTCAAAACTCCCATCAAAAGCCTAATTGTCTTTTAAAGCATACATCACATAATTAAACATCAAATATTTTAATTAAAAAATAAAATACAACACAATAAGACTATGATCCCTCCAAATGGACCATAGTCGGTTTTACATGGCTATCACAAAAGGGTACCTTGGTTATCTCCAATCCTATTGGCCATAGGTGTGTACCTACATGCTCAATTCCACATGTCAAAATATCCAATGCAAGACAATAGATAATTAAATTAACAATTGCATCTACATATGATTAACACAGTCGAATCTTGAAATCAATAGATTCAACATCCACAATTATTCTTTTTTCTAGTAATTAACATATCTTATCAATTCATGTCTAGTCCTAGCATTGTTACAAAGAAATCACATCATCACCTAGTTTAAATTTAACATCTGATCAATTATATCTCATGTCTACAATTATCCATTTCCATCATGATAACTAGATCCACATGGGCATAGAAAATACAAAAAGCATGGCATGCATATAACCATCGTAAGCATCATAAAAAATAAATACACATAATTTCCAGTATTCGTGATCAACCAAAATAGTCTAATACACATATAGTCAAAAGTGCTCAGATCCAAATATCGAGCCAAATAGGATATAGAAAATAGTAGGCATCACAATCTACAAATGTTTTGTCTAAACCCACAACTTCAATCAGGCTCCCTCTATAATAACCACTCTCTATTTTTTCTTATCTCCTAGACTTGTTTGACCATGGTGAAAATATTGGAAAAACTTAGCAAAATGCATCATTTACATTCAACCAAAAGTTTTCAAGAGCTATATATGTTTTTTTCTTCATCTTTTAGGGCTTAGCCGACTATATGAACATGTCAGTGTGCATGGCTGAATGTTTGGGGGGGCATTGTTTCACATCCAAATTTTTCTATTCATTTTAGGCTACACTATTTTGATGCAGTCTCTTAAGAGACCTAAGTGCAAGAAATTTTCATACTATGATAGACTATTTCTCAAAATATGGCACCTATGAATGTTTCTTTTGAACTTATAGGTGGATGTGGGGTACATTTATAATACCCCATATCAATTATAGTCAACTATACATCATTTTACTATTCCAACAATGAATTCATTCTTGCAAAAAGAATTAGTTTAGAGCAATGTAATGGTGAAAATAGTCTTCTTTTTGTATTCAATGTGTTGTGGGGCACTACTAACAATGATATATCTTGGTGTGCACTAACCAATATTTTATTTCTTCATGTTATTTTTAAGGGGACCTAACATGCCATTAATGAAGTTTTTTACTTCAATATGCTTTGTATGAGTATGGAGCAATGAATTCTTGGAAACATTCAACACACTTTGATTATCATAATACATAATCATGAGATTATGTTGTGGGTGACAAACTATAATTCATATTGGTTTACATTTTGTTTCAACAACTACTTTTTACTCAACTCTAGTGGATGACAATGCAACATTAGGTCTATTTCTATAACTCCATGAAATAATAGAAAACCCAAGATCAACGTAGTAACCAAGGGTTGATTTCTTAGATTATATGCAACCTTCCAAAAATGAATACATATGAGAAATACACAAGTTGAAAATATTGATTCTTCAAATAGTCCAATCCATTTAATTTTTAGCTAACCAATTACCTAGTTTTGGATGACTCATGAATGGAGAAAAGATTCCAACTACATTAGATGCATTTGGATTAGTAGTAGTCAACTAAATTAAATTTCCTAGAAAAATACTTGTATTTTTTCATCAATTATTTTAGTATTTGATACTTCAATCAACTTAGTTAATCCAAGGAAAATCTTTTTTGTACTCAACGCTATAAGATTAATTCAAAATAATAGCCAAAACCTTAAAGATTATACATGACCACATATTAATTAAAAAATACTAGCAAGTAATTGCTATTGCATGCTTAGTATAAGTTTTCCATATCAAAAATGTCATATTTGTGGTAGATTCCCAAGCACAACTATATCATGAAAAAACTATAACTATGTACTCAATGGCTTCCCATGACACTATGGCCACTATTTTCAACCTAGAAAATAATCTATCACAACCATGTTTTGCATAAATCTTTATTGAACTATAATCTAAAGCCTCTTATGATAATAATAGACGTTCTGAAAACCTTGAAGATAATTCTTTCTTATTCATGTGTGACCTATAAAAAGGCTTATTCTCAATAGTCTATCTCATTAGCTATCTAATATTTAGCATTCCAATGCTCAATGATGACCATTCGTCAAAAAACCAAAATTTTAACAAAAACATAATGTATGTCCATGACATCCAATACTTTTTAATAAATAACAAAGGCATTCAAAATGACTAGGAACTCACTACTACTATTTTTATGGTGGGTATCTTTGCTACATAAAAATGACACCATTAATAATTTATTGATCTACTATTGAGTTCTTCACATACCATAAATGTACATAAACATGAAACCCACAACCTCATATTACACACATGTGACTTGCAACAAAGTTTATTAAAGCATTCTCATAGGTCAAAAGCTAAAACCAATGTAGATTGCAAAAAAGTATAGATCTTAATTACTATGTTGGAGCCATTAAAACATATTGACCTAAAAATAATGCAAATTCAAAATTTTATTAGTTAAAACTAAACTAAGAGATCATGAATATTATTTTTATGGAATAAGCATTAGAACAAAAACATCCTTAGGTCCAAAATGCCATAAATCTACAACTATAGGATAACTACAAGTCAAAAACTAGAGACTAATGAAGAATTCTCTAATCATGATTGAAAGAATGCAAGAATATCTAAAATCGTATCATTTGGAAAATCCTTGATGATTACAATATGAAAAATATTTTTCCAAAATTTGTTAAAAAATTGCATATTTTAATTAAAAAACCTAAAAAATACCTTGCATGTAACATAAGCCACACACACAACTATGATGCAAATATGAATTCATTCACACATCTAAAACACCCACAAATCTACAAAGATAATATTTTCATTTTGAATGGTGGATTATCACATATATGCTATGTATAGATTCAACACATCATGAATTTCAAAAATGCATCTACATGCATCAAAATTCTCAAAGTCACCATAGGACCAACTACACCAAGTACATGCAACCAAAAGGAGAAATGGGTTATTACAAACTCTAAGTCACCATATGACAATCTCTATAACCTCCATGTGACTATTTATCTAGAGGACATGTAGGAGCTCTTGGTCAACATATGATCACCTTAACAACATTCAGATGACCATATATCGAGGGGGATAAATAGGAGCTCCAAATTTATCATATGACTAACTCCACAACCTCCCAAGAGCTAATGAATTATTATATATCATCAAATAGGAACTACAAGTCACTATATAAAAAATTCAAATAATGAGGATGGAATCCAAGGAAACTTACAATATAATTTTTAATTTTCTCATTATAATCAATAAAATCCCCCATCTTAAGTTTCCAAAGCTTAATTTTTGTTTCATTGAATCTCTCCACCTCCATTCTAGAAATGCATGCCATAACTATATCCTAAAATAAGATTAAATATAACAAAATCCTATTAAAAAAGGATTAATATTAAAATAGGCCTTGCTCTTATTATAGATCAAACAAGATGGCCATGTTTTGATACCAAATGATAGAAATATTAAACAATTCTCTTCTTAATCTGATATAGAAAATCAGTAGCATATGATTTAAAATAGATTTGTATTAACCAAATATGAACAACAATGGTAAAATAGATTTCTATTAACCAAAAATTCATATAGGCATGTATAATGTTAAATGTTAAAATTACAATATATGTACAAGAAAGCCATATAGGCATATAATTTCATGTATCATTAATACAAAACTACTATATAGGCATAGAAAAAAGGACCCTAATGTAATCACTTTCTCTAGGGGAAGAGAAGATATCATGAAACACCTTTGACTATCAATTGGATGAAGAGGCATACAATGATGGCTGTTTTGGAATTTTTTCACAATCAACTATCATTTTCCTTTACAAATAATGGTTGATCTCATACTATTTGGGGAAGGTTAGGTATTTTACAAAAAATAATTTTAAAAGTGGATATCACCAAATTAGGATAAGAGAGGGTGATGAGTGGAAGAATTATTTTAAGACCAAGGAGGGATTGTCTGAGTGGTTGTTAATTCCCTTAGGATTAAAAAAAATCACCCATCACATGTATGTGGGTGATGAATGAAGTGGTGAAACCACTTTTAGGAAAAAAAATGTTTTTTTATCTCGATGAAATTCTATTTTTTAATGACAAGGGGGGACACTTTTTTACATATTAGGCAAGTCTTAAAAAGGCTCAAGAGGAAAATTTATTGGTTAATATAAAAAGTGAAGTTTTATGAAGGAGAAATTGGTTTACTTGGGATATGTTATCTTAGAAGAAGGGCTACAAACTGATCAAAAAAAAATGTAACATGTTATATTAAATGGAAAGGACATAGGGGTGTGCATGAGGTTAGCTTCTATTATAAATTTATTCAAAATTTTAGTGGGATATGTGCACCCATAACTGAAAATCTAAGGGGAGACAAAAGATATTTTAATTGGATAGTAGCAATAGAGAAAGTTTGGTTCTTTTGAGGAAGAAGGTCACTAAATAACTAGTATTAGAATTTATCAATTTTTCAAAGGAATTTCAAGTGTATTGTGATGCAAGTGGGATAGCCATAGGAGTAGTTCTTAGCTAAGAGGGTAGACATATTTTATATTTTAGTGAAAATCCATATGATAACAAGAAGAGGTATTCTATTTATGATAAGGAATTTAATTCCATTGTGCAAGCTTTATAGAAGTGGCATCATTATTTTCTTCAAAATGAGTTTATTATTTACATGGATGAACATGATTTGAGAATTATTAATAATCAAACCAACCTTAACAAACAACACATGAAGTGGGTAGAATTCCTACAAGGGTATACTTTTGTTCTCAAGCATAGGAGTGGAAGTTCAAACAAAGAAACAAACACAATAAGTAGGAGAGCAACATTATTGACTAAAATGAGAGCTGAAGAAGTTTGATTTGATGCTATGAAAGAGTTATATAGATGATTTGGACTTTACAAATGAATGAAAAACATTAATGGAGCCTACTAGTGTGGATAAGACACCGTGGATGAATTAGTATTCAAAGGACAACAACTATGCATACCTCAAGAATCAATGAGGAAGAATTTGATAAGAGAAAAACATTATGGTGGTTTAGTTGGATATTTTGGAGTTTATAAAATGATGGTATAGCTTAGTGAATTATTTTTTGATTGAGTATGAGGATATAAATCAGAAGATTTGTGTAAGGATGTCAAGTTTGTCAATAAGCCTTAGGATGGAGTCAAATATAGGACTATATTAGTCATTACCCATACCAAAGAAATCATGGGATGATGTAAGAATGGATTTTGTGCCTGGAATACCAAGAACACAACAAGGTAAAGATTCTATGTTCATGGTTGTTGATAGAATTTTTAAAATGACACACTTTATAGCATGCAAGAATACATATGATGTAACACATGTACCAAATTTATTCTTCATGGAGGTTTTCAGATTACATTGTTTACCAAAAAGTGTTGTTTTGGATTCTGACACTAATTTTATAGGATATTTTTGGAGGACTCTTTGGAAGAAATTAGGGACTAATTTAAAGTTTAGATATGCATATCATCCTCAAAAAATGGGCAAACTAAATTTTTAATTAAAGCTTAGGAAGTGGTAAGATATTTAGTTGGTGATAACCCTAATCAATAGGATTTGGTGTTTCCTAAAGTTGAATTTTCATATAATGACTCGATCAACAAAAGTACAAGTAATATTTCATTTCAAATTGTGTATGGATACAACCCTAGGGGAGTTTTAGAATTAAGGGGCTTGGAAATATTGATGGATATAAGAGAAGTGTTCAAGGATAGGAATATTGGTATTTATTGTCATTGATGTCAACACTGATGGTTGTCATTGATGTCAGCACTAAGGAGATTTTTAGTAATTGTTATCTTTGTTGATTGTCTCTCATGTCAAAGATTGTTATATGTGATTGTCATTTGTGTCAACATTGTTTATTGGAAGGTGGTTATTCCTTGGCACTAGTTATCATTGTTATATTCAATTTGGGATAACATTGGTGATGAACTTCATGTTTGGATGTCATGCCTTATCAAAGAAGTATTGTTGAATTTCAACAATGTTGATTTCATAATAATATATTTAGATGAATCATTAAGATGAGGATTATAAGCATGGATAATAGTGGAGAGATGTTGTTGAAGGCCTACAATATGTCTTAGGCTCTCTCTTGATGCTCCTAATGGAGTGTGTGTTGTTGAAAGGATTTTTTTTCCTCCACAAGTTGCTTAAGTGTTCCTGGTTCAAGAAGATGAAGTGAAGTTTGTCTGGGAGAATGCTCTATATTCCTTTGTTGTTGATATTTTGTATTGTAGTTTGGTATTCAATTTCAATGTTTTGTGGATGTTGCACTCCAATATTTTCATGTAACTAGTGTTGTTGAGGAGATTTTTATGAATTAAAAAAAATTGGTAGTGTTGTTGGTTGTGCAAACTAGTCTGGGAAATTCTTCACATTTCTCCACATTGATTTCTTTGCTCCTATAGCTTGGTTTATGTGATTTCTACATCAGTGCAGTCTCTTAGTTCCACAAGCTGATATGATAATGTTATATCTCATGATTATGCATTTTGTCCTTCCTAGATAAAGTATTTTGTACCTATTTATTCTATGATGGTTGTAGATGGCATGCCAATATGAAATAAATGTATGAAGGTGTTGTTGGATGTTCAAGTAACATCCCCATGTGATCCACACATTGCTAATTGGCCACTTTAGTGTCGCATTGCATCTTGGGTTGGCTTTCTTATTTTTCCATGGATATCTGGCAGACAAGGCTTATTCCTTTTCTTGGACCGTGTGCCCCCAGGGCTACGCTAGCAATGGAATATGTCTAATGATATATTTGGGTCCCGACCTATCCTATTTAGGATCACATCAAGTAAATTCGGCTGAAATTATGTCTTTAAGCTAACTAGTTATGCACTTCAATGTTTCATCCACATGTTTCCTTAATGCTAACTTAGGTTGATGTGTACTTGCATGTAAATTGTTTTGGATCACATTGGAAGAAGTGCTAATATTTTTTTCATGTTCTCTATCTTCAAGATAGGACTACATTATGTTTATGGTGGTCGACCAATTCAAATTTTTATTTATTCTCATCTTGACTGACTGAATTGAAGAATTGAAGTGTTGCAGTGGATATAAATTCATCTTGATGATTCCAAATGCAACAATGTGGAGAAGTGTGTGTATAAATTATATCGAATATCCAACAAAGATTGCGCTAAATATTGTGAAAGGAAATATCAATTGTGCTATAATTCCTTAGTCAATAGAGTGTTGTGTTGTCAAATTATTTTAATTTTTTCTATATCATATTCTATCCTACTTTGAGATAGTGAATCACATTAGGTCCTTGTATATTGCTTCTGAATTCATGGTGTCTTCAATTTTGTAAGTCATCTATATCTTGCTTTAAGGAAATGATCCTTCCTGCAAGTCTTTTTGGTAGTAAGCCTATATTGTGAGTTAACTCTCACCATGGTTTTTCCCTCATTGAGTTTTCCATGTAAATATATTGTTCTCCTTGTGCATGTGTGTGTTCTAATTTTCCTTTCCTTAGATGTATAGATCTAATTATTTTTATATCTTTTATTGGTAAAGTTTGTTAAAGTTGTTAAAGATTCAAATTAATATATTCTTCCCTATTACTACTCTACTTGGAGTTCTATCTTTATCTACTAAAGGAGTTTGAGTTGTGTTGAAAGTTTCAATTTTTGAAAGGGGTTAAGTTTTTGTGTAGACTGATTCACCCTCCCCCCTCTCAGTCTCTAGAAGTGTTCAACAAGGAATTTTCCACACATGCAAGATTTACATCAAGTAAGAGAAAAGATCAGTTGGAGCAACCAATAGTATAAAGAGAAAGTTGATTTGAAGACATGAAAAAAAAGAATTTTAAAGTGGGAGATATGGTATTAACACATCTATGAAAGGAAATATTTCCCATCCTTACCTATAAAAAATTCAAGTGGAAGAATACTGGACCATGCAAGATTATCAAGCAGTTTTCAACAAATCATTACGAATTGGAGCTACCTATAGGTTTGGAAATCTCTCCAATTTTTAATGCTTCTAATTTATATACTTACTATGATGGAGATACATCACAATAAAAAGGAAAATATAAGACCTTACAAGAACATTGGACTGGGAGTAGCTACCAAAGAAAGCACGAGAGAAAATTGAAATATTTTGGATTCTAGAGTGGTTAGAAAGATAAGGGGAAAGGAGTACACTGAGTATATAGTGAAATGGAAGGACATACCAATAGAGGATGCAATTTTTTTAAGCATTATAGAGTTGGAGTTATTCCAATTAACACATGATAATAGAGTTTTTGACCCATGGCAATAGGATCATTATCTTACATCAACACAAAGTTTTACTCGGTGAGTAAGGGCTCAAATTTTTTCTAGCCCAATAGTTTTGATGTAGGGGCATCATAATTTTCTTAAAACCTTTTTTATAATTATCTTCACTCATCTCCATGCATCTAAGGGAAATGAAGAAGAGCAATTTTGAGTGGGAGTTTTCAACAAGTTGGACAGATGGGAATTAATGATTGATTTTGAGAATTACATAGAATTTAAGGTGAGATTTTGGAGAAGGTTCCAAAATTTTGGAGGACTTTGAGGAAGAGAGAAAAATATAGAGTAGAGGGGACATAACAAAAGGAGAGAATAGAGGGAATATAAAACAATAGGAAAGAGAAGGAAAGTCAAGGACAACAAAATAAAAATCTAGGAAAAGGAAGAGGATGCCATAGAGGAACATGTGCCAGTAGAGAGGAATAAAGAGGAGAAATTGGGGATCTTAGATTGGTACCAAAATCTATAAATGCACAAATTGATTGTAAATGATTATACTTTTAGAGTTAAATGAAAGATAATATCATTTATTCCAAAATTTGTTGTCTTTTGAAACTACTTGTGTGTTTGATTGTGAATGTTAAGCTTTGTGAGTTTGATGCTCTCAAGGGGGTTGATTTTTGTGTGAATATCTAAGTGTTTATGGTTTGGGTATTAAGTTTTCAAGAGTTTAAAACATGTAATTCTTTTATTCTTGCAACATCTTATTAAGTGTCCACAACATCAGTTTTGTTCCCACAACAATTGACTGTTGCCTATTACTTAGCACTGTTTACTTGTAGCTTAGTTATTTGCTCATGTAGCGTGTTTTTAAGTTTCCTTAGACTTAGATTTGACCTACAACAAGTGTTTACACCACAATAAAGATTGTGTGATCTTTTTAAAACAATACAACCTCCCTTCTCCACTTGCTAGCTCCAGTTTGGTTGAGTTTTTGGGAGCCTACGAGGAGGTGGGTGCTATAAGAGGGATAAGGCTTTTCCTGTTCTACGTTCTTTTCACCACTAATAGAGTCTTTAATGATCACATGGCTTATGAAATTGCACCAAGATCCCATTAATTATCTCTAACAATGGTGGCATATCACTGATGCAAGATAATGGATAACATCATAGATATAAAAAAAAATGGCACTACTATATAATAAAATTCTTGGGTTATGTTAGAAAGGTATGTAAGTCTAACATAAGAGTTGATGCAAAGCACGTTTGTTTCTAACATAGAAACAACTAATATGATTACCACAAACATGTGACCTACTATCTTATTCATGTGGATTACATGTACTTATTCAAAAAATAATTATGATATTTTAGATCACAATTACACTTTTAGTTTGATTTTTTTTAAATGGAGTTTAGAAATAGATGACACATATCTTATGTATAACCTACAAGCTAAATTTTTATTTATTATTTTTTTATAGTGACAAAAGATATTGAATGTATCTAATTAATGATATTGTATCATAATCATGATTCTAAACTCATTATAAATTTAATGTTTAATAATATATTGATATTATAAGATATAATTGCAGTTATCTTGTTATTATTTATGCTAAACAACATATTTATTTCCTTCACAAAACATAAAGATTGTTACACATGCATCCAATTCAATGATTATCCTTTTTCACGATGTAAAAAAAACCCTTTTTTTTTAATTTTCAAATAATTATTATAAACAGCCCATTAACTTAAACTTACATTATATCAATTTCATAACTGTTTCATACAATAAATTAATACACAAATTCAAAATAATATGATGATAAAAAACATTCTACATTAATGGTGTCGGCACTGCCTCTGGGGCGTAAAATAACACGTTGTTTCAGTGATATAAATGACAATGACAGTTTGCAGCCCTTTTTAATATTTCACATGTTACTAAATCTGCCAACATTAATGGTGTCCCCATGGCTGAGTATCTCTGCTTTGCTTTTGTTTTTTTTTTTTTAATCATAAATGCATTTTTTTGTTAACTATGTTTTTTGTTCCGCCTGTAAATTTATTTTTTAGTAAATCTTATATTCTATGCCTTTTATTCCAAAGAATTTAACTTTTAAATTATGTAATTTTAAATACACTAATAATATGATTATTATTAAAAATATAATATCTTTAAATTGATGTAGATGTCTTAGATATTATCTTATTATTTAATTTTTTTTCTGTTTTATTTAAAAATTATTTAAATTTAAATTATATTTAAAATTATATAATTATATATATATATATATATATATATAATCATCATTCATTATTTTAAGTTTTCTTTTATTTTGTTTTACTTTAAAATTTATATATAATATACTTATATTTTAATTTTCAATAGTTTTATATCAATATAAATTTTAAAATTATGATATTTTATATTTAAAAAATAAATGTTCTTTCCAAACATTTTTTCATATATAATGTATAATATGTTAATATAGATATCTTAAATACATTTATCTAATACACATTCATTCTCGCATAGATATATTTAAGATATTTTTTATTTACAATTGTAATAAACTTTTAACTTTCATCTTAAATATAGAATTATCTCAATAGTACAATTTTTACTAAAATAAATTGATATTTTTTATCTTCATATTTTAATTTATTACTCATCTAAATATATAACTATAACAATTGTGTCAAATTTTTATGAAACAAATTATTTGCATAGTCTTATGTACTATAGATATCTATTAGTGTTTAGTATTTTTAGACAAATATATTTAAATCTACAATTTTAATAATATATTTATTCTCTATTATCATATCTTATGTACATAGTCATATCAATAGTGTCAAAATTTTATTAAAAAAATATATTTTAATGATTTTATATTTACTTAATTTATTAAAATACACAATTTATCTTTTAATAATTTTATAAAAATCAAATAAAAGAACTTTTTTTTAAGTTCATATTTTTAGCTATATTTAAAATAATAGATAAATCAAGTTAGCATTAAATCTAAAATGCTAACTTGTATTTGCCATTAATTTGATAAATCTATTATTTAAAATATAGTTAAACTTAAATAACAATAAAATAAATTATTTATTTTTTAAATTTGTATTTAAGGAACAAAGGTTAGTCAAAAAATAGAATAATTATTTCATATATATATTTCTCATTAAATACTATGTTTATTATTAAATTTTTATATTTTGATAGGTGAATGGTTGTCAAATTTAAAATAAAACATAGGAGTTTTTTTAGCATACTCACACCATTACACTCCATCCCTTTGTAGAATGTCTCATGAAACAATTATTAACTAGCATATATATATTTATCAATAATATATATAAACATGAGAGATATGAGGTGTCTATTGCACTTTTATGTGACTAATTGATTAAAAAATAGATGTTTTGAGAAGGATATCTCTCAACGTTTTTATATATATTATTCATAAATTATATATATGTGTGCTACTAGCAGTCATAGTGCAATATGGAAGACAAAATTATTATGGTTAGGGTTAGTACTAGGGTTAGGATTAGGATTAGGGCTTATATTAGGGTTAGGGTTAGGGTTAGGGATAGGGATAAAGTTTATGTTAACGTTTGGGTTAGGATTAGGGTTAACATTATGAATATGGATAGGGTTACAATTAAAGTTCACAATAGGGTTAGGGTTAGGGTTGGAGATTATGCTTGGGAATAACATTTGAGATAGGGTTAGGGTTAGGGTTGGAGATTATGCTTGGGAATAACATTTGAGATAGGGTTAGGGTTAGGGTTAGAGATAAATTTGAGATTATGGTTAGAGATGAATATGGGTTAGGATTAAGATTAGGATCAGGGTTAGGGTTAGGGTTAGAGATAGAATTAGGATTATGTTTGGAGTTAATGTTAGTATTGTGATTAGGGTCAAAGTTAGAGTTAGAGATAGAATTAGGATTAGGGTTGGTTTTAGCATTAGGATTGGGGTTAGCATCAAGATTAGGATTAGGGTTAGGATTATAAATACAATTAGGATCAGGAGTAGGTTTAATGTTAGACATAGATGTATGGTTAGGATTAGGATTAAGATCAAGATTAGGGTTACAGTTAGGTTTAGAGATAAAATTAGGGGTACGATTAGGGTTATGATTAAGATTGGTATTGGGGTTATGGTTAGGTTTAGAGATAGAATTAGGATTAGGGTTGGAGTTAGTATTAGTAGAAGGAATAGCTTTAGGATTAGGTTTAGCATCATGATTAAGATTAGTATTAGAGATAAAATTAGGATAAAGGGTAGGGTTAGGGATATAGATAGAGTTAGGGTTAGGGTTACAGTTAGGATTATAATAAAAATTAGGGTTGTGGTTAGCATTAGAAATATAATTAAAATTAGGGTTGGGGTAAGTGTTAAAATTAGGATTAGGGTTAGGGTTAGTATTAAAATTAGGATTATGGTTAGGGTTAGGGCTAGCATCACGATTAGAGTTAAGGTTAGGATTAGATATAGAATAAGGATTAGGGGTATGGTTATAGTTATAGATAAAATTAGGCTTAGGGTTAGTATTAGGATTAGGTTTAGGATCATGATTAGGGTTATGGTTATGATTAGAGATAGAATTAGAATTAGGGTTGGAGTTAGTGTTCGTATTAGGATTAGTATTTGAGATAGAATTACAATTAGGGTTAGGGTTAGCATTGAAAAGTTGAAAATTGTCACTCTATAGCTTAGGACATAGAACAACAAGTTTTCCACACTTCTCATTCAAGGACACCCTAGAGATCTCAATTCAAGGGTGGAATGAGGGAAAAATATCTAAAATATGGATGTCCTAGGGTATGATCAAAGGTTGAAAAGGGGTTCACAGCCAAGCTAAGGCTTGGAAAGACATGTAACATGCAATACTTAATGCCAAAACCTAATGATATGCAGAACTTCACTAAATGACCTAGAAATGAATACAAAATAAAATAGTAAACTAAGAAATCAAAGAGGTGCACTTGGAAACTTGTAGCAACTCAGAATGAAGTTTGAAATGCTAGAAATATTAATCTTAGGAAATATTGGGACTCATACACTAGGCTAGGCATATTAGCCCTAGTCTTCTGTTTCTGGGCTAAAAGATGAATCTGGCAATGTTGACTTAGGATCTTCAGAAATTAGGAAATTTTCTTGTATAGGGACTTGTATTCCACTTGTGGTGTATCAATCCCCATTCTACTTTTTTTAGAAATTCAAATCCTAGATCTTCTCTTTCTTCCCAATTTGATTTCTAGATCTGAACCTGTAAAAATACCTACAAAATAGAAAAAAGTGTTAATTTGCTTATGGGGGGTTTTCCTTGGTCAAACCCCTAGTTTGGTAATTAAACCTTGATAGAAACAATGAATCTTGAAAGTAAATGTGAATACAAACCCTAATCTTAAGTGCATCTAAGATTAGGAAATATGAAATGCAATGCAACCTCATTCTAATGTACTAGAATGAGATGCATGAATGAAGCATTAAGATGAATCACTTTTGGAGATGTCTAATCACCTTAATAAGCCACAATGGTGCATGTACCTTCCTTTAGGCTAAAATTAAAGTGATGAAAGTAGAGTGATAATGGAGGATGGAATCACTTAGAAAACAAGTCATTAGGCTTGGTTTGATGGCTAGTTACATCTCCCCAACCTAGAATCCATCATGATTCACCATAGGCAACCTTCATCAATCCTTGATAATGATAGATCTTGAATGAAAGTGAGATTGAAGAACTACAAAAAAACACAATAATTCTACTCCAAGACTTCAAATTTTCTTGCTACTTTCTCTTGAATTCTTTTGTGAAAGAATGCTTGAGTTCTTGTGAATGCTTAGATCTTAAAATTGCTCTTCTAGATGAAAATAATGACTTGAAAGCTTGTTTATATAGGAACTACACCTAATTTACCATTTATTAAATGTCAAAAGCCAACATCAACCAAAATTTTGAATAAAACATGAATTTCCCATTGAAACCCTAAAAATGGGCCACGAGACTCATAAGCCACTTGTGGCATATGGGTCCCACCTCAGGGGACTCATATGCCCAAGGTGGTGTATGAGTCCCACCCTAGTTTTTTGGGGTGGTCCAATGATGGGTTGTTAGAAAATTTAATGCTTTTATTGATTTTGTGGGGATTTTAGTTGAAATAAGCTTTGAGATCTAAAATAAAGGGTCTTAGGGGCCTATTAATGATGGTTTAAAAGGTATTTAATGCAAGGGTGTACTAAAATAGGTCCAAATTAAGTGTGAAATTGTTCCATATTCTAGAGCATGCAACTTTATATACTATATTTAGTCCCCACTTTAGTGCCCATATAAATTTGCATGCATATGCAAGCTAAAGAAATCCAAACAATAAATTTCATAATACTCATATAAATTCATTCACAATGCGGGAGAATGAATCCCCACTATAGCTATCTACAAAACTTAAATGTTAGGAACTGCATCCTGCAACACAAATTTGTTAGTTGTTCAAAAATATTCTTGTTTAACTTCTCATAGGAATTGAATTTGAGGGTAGATGTTCGCCCCCCCTTGATTTTGCTTGCTTTATGGAGGTGGAATCAAGGTAGTAGTCTAACTGCATCAAATTAGATAAGTCTGATCATAGGGTATTTCCAATACCATACCACATAGTCATAGACTTTTTAGGGAAACGGGAGCAAAACCACAATTCCAACACAATAGACAATGTCAAAAATACAGTTCGCTGGGCCATGGTATGCTAGTTTGAATGAAAACCACTTTTTAACCCTAATTTGCTAAAGATTTAGTTTATAAGTAAAAAGCGAAGTAATTTATAATCATTTTGTCTTTTACCTTCTTGTATTTTGACCTCATTAGAGATTGAGTGAAAATGCCAAGTTTTCAAGAGTATGTGCCTTCGAGATTCAAGAGCCTGTGGGAAGAGGTAGCTCGAGGCAACCTTCAACATCAGGTGAGTTGATTTTTTTGTATCTTTGCTTCATTTTTATGCATTTATTTGATATTTTTACGCATTTCTAGATGGATTTACAACGTTGGAAGAAAATTTCACAAAGCGTCCCTTTTTTTTTGCAAAGTATCCCCTTTTTCGTGAAATGTTCCCTTTTGTTGTGAAGTGTCCCACTTTTTTTGCAAAGTATCTTGTTTCTTCAAGAAGTGTCCCAAAAGGGGAATAAAGTGTCTAGGACCCTTAGAAAATTACACTAGAACAAATTTAGTACAATTTTTGACTGTTGGTGTATAGATTTAAGATTTTAGAATGCTTATAGGACATATTTTTTCTTTTTTGTTAGATTCCACCTCGATCACGACAACATCTCAATGGTAGACAATTTTGTTTCTTACGAGACCTAGTCTTGACATTATCAAAGGAAGTCACTCAGAGTTTATAAACCATTAGGATTTATTGGGTGTACCTCATGCCTCCCATGAGGTACCATGACACCATGTTGATGGTGCTAGCAGAGAGATGGGATGCTGATACCTACAAATTTTCTCTACCCATCAACAAGATAATGATCACATGGAGGATGTACATCACATCCTTTGAGTTCCCATCTAAGGTGAGACTGTGCGCTTTGTGGGGGATCATACATACGCACAAATGCAAGCAGATATAGGATATTTCCTGGGAGGGCCGATTCAAGATGAGATCGTAGGGCAACGTATTGAGCTAGTGTGGCTACTCTATGCATGATCACCAGTCTTGAGATGGATCATGATGTTCACAGTAGGACTGGCACTCATCCTTGATGGTCAGGGAGCACACCTAGACAGAGGTCTTGTTCACATGATCAGGTAGAGCATCATAGGACTGTATATTCCTAAGGTTGCATCATTCTTGCACATATATATTATGATTTAGGGAGGTTCATGTATCATGAGGTGGATAACATGGTACATTATACGTTGTTCTAGGTGTGGTGTTTAGAGAATATCACATACACTAGACTGATAGGGTTCCCTTTGATATTTTCCCTCAGATACCTACACACATTCAATTATCCACTGAGATGGGTGTGACAGTATGGGGATTTGTTCATTTTTTGAGAGTTTGATTTGACTGCCTGGATCAAGAGGAGATCTTGTGGAGACCATACCAACTAATACCATAGTGGTCAAATGAGACCCAAAAATTGAGGAGGATGCAGATGGACAAATTTATTTTAGCCATAAATGATTACATAGTAAGATCATTCTACTATGATCATGTCATGCGACAGCTCAAGCAGATACACGTACCATTGTTAGCATGACCCTTTCACAGGTGATCAATGTGGAGTGCTCAGAGGCTTAGAGATACGATATGATTCACCTCAGATGATTCCATCTTTAGTGACAGATTATGATGACCTTGAGATTCCCCCAATCTTTGATGCTGATAACATTGATGCTATAGATTCCTATGAGGAGTGGTGGGAAGCAGCACAACTAGCTCTGATGTTTCCCATGGATCAACCTATAGGCTTCACAATACCACTTCCAGACCAGAGGGATGAGGAGGAGGAGCTAGGTGAGGATATAGGGCTTGGGATTGCAAATCTATTTACAGATGAGATAGATGAGGACTACGATGAGGAGGTAGACCTATACTATGAGGTAGAGGAGGATGAGGAGTAGCTGATGAGTGAGGGTAGTGACATGGAAGATGAGGGTCTAGTTACCCATGAGTGGAGAGATCCAACTCCCACTCGCGTTACCGAATCATAGTCAACACCCGTGGCATGCACCAAAACTTACAAGCATGGAGAGGCTAGCACGTCCTCCATTCCTCTTACACAGGATGAGGCTATTTTAACATAGCTAGCCAGAGATCTAGGTGAAATTTTTTTATTTATTTTTATTCTTATGGTTATGTTCATGCTTATGCTTTTAATTTATATATGTATATCATGATGCATACTGATTATATTTATGATTTCTATCTTGTAGGGTATGTGAGAGATTTGCAATATCTCTACTGACATGTAGCTATAGAGATAGTGCCTCATGCAGTCTTTGATCAGGCTATATGTACAGACTACGTGTCCCCACCCATTATGGAGTGGGACCTAGAGTTGTTGGAGCCTTATGTTAGATTGAGAGTAGCATACGAGAGCACTACTAGGTGCACTAATTGATTTGAGGCTGCATATGAGGAGATTCGATCATCATGAGGTCCAACGAAGGTTGAGAGACTTCATGCAGAGGTATTTAGGCTACAAGAAGACAAAGACTGCATAGAGTGAGATCACCTAGAGGCCATGAAATGAGAGATTGTGGCTATTGGATGAGCATTGCGTGTACACTATGCATTATATTCTCTTATTATTCATGAGCATGATCGCATACTACCATCTCTCTATGAACTGTTTCTCAATGGAGGTGATCACTAGGTCTTGAGGGATCTGGTAGCCACAAGCCACACTAGCATTATATATTTAATGACATGTACTCAAAACTTTGTGATATATATATATATGATCTTTTGATGTCTGATTATTTATGCTTATGTGTTTTAAGTTAAATGACAATGTGATTTATCAAATAATCTTTGTAAGACTATTTAATAAAATGTCTTCATTATTTAACATGCTTTATGTGATCTAATTAAAACAATCCTATTTTGTTTTAGATGCAACATTATGATTGAGTATGTTATGCCAAATTAAATACATATAAAGATCTAATCTAATACAACATACAATATTATCTTGAATAGTATGAAACCTAAAGTAAACACTTAAAATTAATTTAAATAATCACTTTAGTATTCAAGACACACAAATAATTTTTTGTTAAGAACTAAGCTATGCGAGAGAAAATAGAATGCTATCTATTAACTCTAACATCACTACTCTATCATTCACACTATTCAAGGATATTTATACATAGTACTAAGGTAAATGTGCAACATTAATAGGTTCTTTAAGAGGTGTACCATCCATTTTTGTCAATGTATATGCTCTACACCCATAACTTTCATTAATTATATAAGGTCCTAACTAATTAGGGATGAATTTTCCTTTTTCAATCAGGCGGCATTGACATTACGCTAATTTTCAAATAACACCAAATCACCTTTAGTGAATACCCAAGGAACGATGTGATCATTGTAACTATGTTGTAATTTTCTAGAATAAGCTTGAAGATGCTCAAGAGTGTTAATGTGTTGTTCATTAAGAATTTCAAGCTGATGCAATTGTTGTTCATTATAAATGGGTAAGTGCATGAATCTATGACACAAAAAAGGCTCTTAAGATGCCACTTTTTTTTTAAATTAGCAAAATCTGATTTGCACGAGAAAATGAAGATAGTTACACTTAAAATTTCAAGATACAACAAGAACAAGAGTTGAAGTGCTTTGATTCTAGTTTCTAGGGTACTAATTCTTTTTAAAATTAATGAAGATGAAAAGTCTAAAAAAGGGGGGCCCAAAATAGGACCTCTTTTGATAAAAAGAAATAGCATAGTGTCCAAGGGCCCCCCATTTTTCATTAACTTATTTTTAGAATTTGAAGCATTTGAATAGTGAGAAATTAGCTAACACCATGTAGTTTAACCCCCTTCTTCCAGTTTATTTTTTTAATGAATATATAATATCTTATGAATTTTTGAAATGGACACATCCTGAAAAGCTAAAATTTGAGCGTGCTAACCCCTAATTTTTTTGAAAACTAATCAAAATTCAATTTTTGTTCATCATGTGTAGAACGGAGCCTAGTTTAAAAACATGTAATTTGTTTCACATTTCAATGGAGTTAAAATCTATCCTAAAACTAGAACATGTTGGTTTTTGACAAAAAATGGAGGCATTTATAAGATAAGTTATGGATCAAAACCTTAATAAAAAACAAACAAAAATATATATATTTAGATAGCAAAGAGAGAGGTTAACACCATCACAGTTTTTTTATAAACTTGCATTGAAAGATATGCAAACGTGATGGTGAGTACGGAAAAAAATATGAAGAAATTTAGAAAATCCCATGCATTCACTCATCCAAAGTAGCTCATTTGGTGAGCACCAAATTTGGAACTCGCCAAATGACACATCACATTTGGCAAGCTCCAAATTTGGCATGTGCCAAATGTGATGTGTCATTTGGTGAGCACCAAATTTGGCACTCGCTAAATGAGCTTCTTTGACCAAAAACTAACTTTCCCTCTCTTTGCTCGACCACTTTGATAGTGTCATAGTTTATGATCGTAGATGGATAGTGGAGGTTTTACCTTTCATACCCTCTTTTCCTCCTTCCCTCTTAACCAATACATACCCATTCTCTCTCAACCCTCTCGAGGTCCTACACTCTCTACCTTGTCTTCCATCCTTAGGGTTTAAGGTATAGGGTTGAGGGTTTAATGTATAGGATAACTCTCGGTATCAAGTCTCTTCATCCCTCTATCTCTCCCACCCATCAAGTCTCTCCCTTCCTCTATTCCTCCCACCACCTCTACCTGAAGTATCTCTCTCACTCTATCCCTTCCACCCTTTGTCTCTTGAATCTCTCATACCCCCTCTCCCTCTCTCAAGTTTTGCCCTTCCATTGTAACTACTCTCCCTCTCTCTCAGGTATCTCCCTCAAAATATCTCTCCCAACCCATCTCCCTCTCTTATGTCTCTCCCCCAGCCTAACTAGATAACTCTCTCTCTCTCTCTTAGGTCTCACTCCCTCCCACCCTACTTGGACTATTGTATCTCACTCCAACCCCCTCTCTCAAACTCCCTCTCTCTCAGGTCTCTTCCCCAAAATATCCCTCACACCCCTTCTCCCTCTCTTAGGTCTCTCCATCCCATCCTAACTAGATAACTCTCTTTCTCTGAATGTAGTAGTCTCTCTCTCTCAACTCTCACTCCCTCCCACCCTGCCTAAACAAATATATCTCACTCTAACCCCCTCTATCACACTCCCTCTCTCTCCCCCCATCTAGTCTTTTTCTTTGTCACTCCATCTCCCTCTCTTAGGTCCTTATCTTTCTCTCTCCCTCTCATCCTCACCAACCCTTCTTCCTCACTGAGGTCTTTACCCCCACCCTAATTGGATAACTCTCTCTCCCTCTCAAGTCTCTCTCTCTCTCTCAAGTCTCATTCCCTCCCACACTACCTACACTAATCTCTCTGACTCCAATCCCCCTCTCTTAGGTTTAATTCCCTCCCACCCTACCTAAACAAATCTATCTCACTCCAACCCACTTTCTCACACTCCCTCTCTCTATCCCTCTCATATTTTTATCTATCTCACTCCATCTCCCTCTCTTTAGTCATTATCTT
>CM021101.1:537249101-537283974 GCA_007115665.2 Sequoiadendron giganteum
CTCTCACTCACTACCTTTATCTCTCTCACTCCCTCTCTCTCTCTCTCACTCCCTCTATCTCTCTCCCTCTCTCTCTTTCCCTCTCTCTTAGGTATCTCCCTCCCACACCCTCCCATCTCTCTCTCCCACTCCCTCTATCTCTCCCACTCCCTCTATCTCTCTCACTCCCTCTATCTCTCCCCCTCTTTGTCTCTCCCTTTTTCCCAAGTATCTCTCTCCCACCCCATCCCTCCCTTTCTCTCTCTCTCCATCTCTCTCAGGTATGTTCTTACCACCCTATCTCTCTCACACACACACTCCCTCTATCTCTCTCCCATCCATCTATCTCGGGCACTCCCTCTCCCTCTCTCAAGTATTTCTCTCGTACTACCTATATCACTCTCAAACTCCATCTCCCTCTCCCTCTCTCTTACGTCTCTCCCTCCCACCCCTCTCCCTCTCTCAAGTTAGTCCCTCCTAACCCCCTCTCCCTCTCTTAGATTTCTCTCTCTGTCTCTCTACCCTAATCCCTTATCTCCATCTCTTTATCTCACTTCTCCCTCCATATTTCCCTCCATCTCTACCGTAATCCATGAACCCTCAACCCTTAAACCCTAAACCATCAACCCCTATGTACCCTCTACCTATACATTGGACCGTCAACCCTAATCCTTCAACCCTATACCCTCAATCATATACCCTCAACCCTCAACCCTCAACCTTAAACCAGGTCAATCATTAACCCTTAAACCCTAAACCCTCTACCATATACATTGGACCCTCAACCCTAATCCATCAACCCTATAACCTCAACCGTCTACCCTCAACCTTAAACCAAATCAACCCTCAAACCCTAAACCCTCAACCTTATACCCTCATCCCTTAAACCCTTAAAATATCTACTCTCAACCCCAAACCCTAAAACCTTAAACCCTAAAAACTTAAACCCTCTACCCTCTACCCTAATCCCTCAACCCTATAACCTAATCCCTCAACCCTCAATCCTTAAGCCCTCAACTATTAACCCTTAATCCCTCAACCCTAATCTCTCTCACACTCCCTATCTCTCCCCCTTTGGTCTCTTTTTCTCTCTCCCTCTCTCAGGTCATTCCCCCTACCCTAACTGAATAAATTTGTCTCCCTCTCACGTCTCTCTCTCTCTCTTAGGTCTCACTCCCTCCCACACTACCTATACTAGTCTCTCTCACTCCAATCCCCTCTCTCACACTCCCTCTCTGTCAAGTCTCACGTACCTCCCACCCTTTCTAGACAAATCTATCTCACTCCAACCTCCTCTCCCACAATCCCTCTCTCTCTCCCCCTTTTTTTGTCTCTCTCAGGTCTAATTCATCCCAATCCCTCTCCCATTGTTAGGTCTTTCCCCCCACCCTAACTAGATAAATCTCTCTCCCTCTCAAGTCTCTCTCTCAGGTCTCACTCCCTACTACGCTACCTAGAATAATCTCTCTCCTAGGTGTCACTCCCTCCCTCTCTACTAGATAACATTTTAGTGCAACATATTTGGCAGCTTGCCAAATTTTGTGCTCTCCAAATTTGGTGCTCACAAAACTTGGTGCTTGCTAAATTTGGTGCTCACCAAACTTGGTGCTCGCTAAGTTTGGTGAGCACCAAATTTGGTGCTCTCAAAATGTGGCAAGTGTCAAATGTGTTTTTTCCTTGGAACTGTAAAATAGGGGTTGATCCCATGATTCAAACCCACATGTTTCTGCACTTTTTTGGTTCAACACTTTATCCAACTTAGAAACACCTTTTTTATGTAGTTGACTCCCTTTTGTACCAATCTATGCTTGATCCATCACCGTTTTACAACCAATTTGCATGCTAGACAACATAGAAGAAGATGATTTGAATTTTCTACGTCATTTTACATTATCTCAGGTAATATATTCATTTTGATAATATTAAAATGTTTTTATTTAGTTTATTTGTTTTTTTTTGACAATATAAACCTTTCCTTTCATGATTTTATTAATCATAACAGTTTTACATATAATTCAACATTGAATTAGATGGGTGTTGCATTAAAAAGTTAAATTTTATGAGTTTGAAGAAAAAAATGAAAAACATGACATGATTTAGATGAATTCATGTTTAAACTTATATAAACGAGATCAACTTAACACAAATTTGCATATGAATTCTATTTTCATTTCTTATAGTAGTCCATTTCCATCATGGCTAGTGGAATTCACTCTATTTAATGTTAGGTTGATGTTTATACTGAGTTTTTTTGTTTTGTTTTGACAATTTATAGACCATTCATTTGATGGTTTTATTAATCTTCATTGTTACACATAGAATTCAACATTTAATTAGATGGATCCTACATGTAAAATTTTAATTTTTAGGTGTTTGAAGATAAAAGATGGGAAACATGACATAATAGATTCAAATTCATGTAAACTTATATAGAGGATTTGAAAAATCGCCTCAAGGAAATGCCTCAAAGCAATATGGTCTCATGGAATGTAAACAAATTATATATCTAGAGGATTTCAATAATTCATTTATGCTCCTTGATGGAGTGTTCTTAGAAAAACTCACCTTCATCATGTGCTTAGATAAATTCAGGTGACTTGACATAATTGTTAATGCAACTTTCCATTCATTCATACCATTTACCTTTCTAAAAAAAAAAGGGAAAATTTAATGCAATTAAAAATCCTTATTGTCTTTCCAAGTTACCTCATTTCCAAAGAAATAGTGAATAATTCCAAGATATAGCATCACAAACCCTTCTTTTAATTCATTTTCATGGCTTGGTTGTTTTTTTCATCATTCTCTATGATAAATCAAGGAGCTTTGAAGGACAATCACAATGTGGTTTTGACAACAATAAGCACAAGATTCTCTAGTTTTCAAAGGTGACAACAACTTATACCCTAGGTTTGACACTTCTTTTCTCCTAAGAACTTTTTCGGACTCCAAATACTCCCCTCAAACCCTTCTTGACATTGATCAACGCTTACATGAAGCAATTTTTTAAAAATCCGTCAAAGTACTAAGTTTTACATATAGTATAGTTGCAAAAAGAAATAAACTATCCTCAATAACTCACAAAAAAATGATGATTTAGCAACCCTAATTGTGTTAGCACATGCATATAGGCCTACAAAAAAATAGTACCAAGTTTCATATATTTTCATCAAGTGCATCAAAAGTTATGGGTTTTTTGAAGCTCACTAGAAAGCCTAGGTTGGGGACAAAAATGTTTGATAAGATATGCAATGTTCGATAAATTACATTAGTTACATTACGTATAGGAATCAAAATAAATGTTTGATAAGATATGAAATGTTTGATAAGTTACATTAGTTATGCAATGTAAAGTAGTGCTTTGAGTTTTAAAGATGTGCAATGCAATATAATTAGTGATATGAATATGTTTCATAAAATGTTTGGTATGTTTCATAAAATACAATGTAATCAATGGTATGGATATTTTTCAAAAAATACTTTACTTACTTTTCTTGTGGTATGGAGATAGAAATGTATGAAAAATGTTGTAGCATAGACATGTTTGATAAGATGCTTTGGTAGACATGTATGGAAAATGTGGTAGAATAGAAAAATGCAGTGAGCTATTTGAAAGAATGCCTCAAAGAAATGGGGCCTCATGGTGATTTCCATCACCATGAGACCACATTTCTTGGAGGCATTTTTCCAAATAGCTCATTGTCTTCTTTCATAAAATTCTTTGGTAGACATGTATGAAAAAAGTTGAGGTAGAAATGTATGAAAAATGTTGTAGCATACACATGTTTGATAAGATGCTTTGGTAGACATGTATGGAAAATGTGGTTGCATAGAAAAAGGTAGTGAACTATTTGGAAGAATGCTTGAAATAAATTTGTTCTCATGGTGATGTCTATGCTACAACATTTTTCATACATGTCTACCTCAACCTTTTTCATACATGTCTATCAAAGCATTTTAGGAAAGAAGGAAATGAGCTCTTTGGAAAAATTCCTCCAATAAATGTGGTCTCATGGTGATGTAGACACACATGAAAAATGTTGTAGCATACACATTTTTGATAAGATGTAGTTGGTAAAAATGTATGAAAATAGTCGAGGTAGATATACATATGCAAAATGATTTGGTAGACATGTGTAGTCACCTAAATCTTTAATTAACTTGATCCAACTTCCATTTCTTCTCCCAATTTGCACGATCAACTTTCTAATTCCTCTACTGCTCACAAAAAAGAAAGATTTACCCCTTCATCCTCCCATCTTCACGTATAAATTAACCCACAACCAAGCCATTTGCATGGGATTAGCTTCCAAGTACCCTTACTGTATCAAATTATCTCTACAATCTTTCATCCATCATATTTCATCTATATATTTATCTTCTATCATCTACATATTAATGTTATGCTGCTACAACAATGAGCAATCAACAATCCTCCATCAACAATCCTTCGAAATCTTGCATTCTCATGCGAGGTTGAGAAGAGAAATGGAGATCAATCAAGTTTAGCATGAAGATCAGTTTGAATTTGAATTTATTATTTTGATTTTGAGTTTATCTTGTCCTTCATTGTGCATTGTTAGGGTTTTATTATAATTTTTTTATGGGGTTGATGCAAGAAGTTGGGTCCACAAAAAGGTCAAAAAGTGGAAGTGTTTTTGTTGTTTTTCACAATTTGTCACAGTTGGACTAATAATTTGAGGCACTTACACAATGAATCTTAAAAAATGTTAGTAATATGAAATTTAAAATTTTGAATCTAGTTTCCAAATATGTAATTTATTCAAATACCTAGATGATAGAAATTAAATTTTTATAGGGATGTATAAAAACCACTTTTTAAAAGTCCCTATTTTTTTACCATACCATGCATGTGTACAAACACCACTTTTTGACCCAAATAAAAGTATTTTAATAATTCCTTTTGGGGAAAGAAAGCTAACAACATGAATATTGATGAGGAATTTATTTTGTAATTTATTTTTGATTTTTTTTAATAGAATTTTTATTGGCCTTAATTGTTGTTTTTAAAAATCAATGTGTACGAACAACATAATTGGACCTAAACTAAACATTTTTTTCATTGTGTAGAGAATTGTCTGAGGATTGATGCCATATAATATTTTTTACAAGAAACTTAAGCAAAAAAAAGTTATTAAATTTTTTTAAAAGCCCGATATTTCAAGTTTAAGGACTAGTTTGCTTAGAAAATAATTAAAAAAGACAAATATAATCCAATATTAATAAAAATTATATATTTGGAAACTAGACATCATGTTCTCTAATGGGTTTTAATTTTATAGATTGATTAAAAAGAAAATTCCATCAGCCATATTACCAAAGTTGGACATTCTTCTTCAATCCGCCTTAGTTTTTTACTTGCAGGTCAAAGGCTAACCTAGGTCAGATCATCCGTCTTTTCCCGAGCTTAAAACCCAGGCTACATGTGGCTTGGAGATTCAAATGTTTAATAACACATATGCATTTTTATAAACGTGTATGCATTACAAAATGCACATGTGTTCTTTATGTGTTTAATTATTTTAAAAAATAAATGCTTTTTAGAAACGCGTATGCATTTTGAAACACGCCACGCATACGCATTTTGAAACACAACACGCATACGCATTTCTAAAAGGTTTTTTTTTTCAATAAATGACTTGTACGTGTTATAAAATGTGTATGTGTTATATAACACATACGTTTTTTTTAGTGCATACATGTTTTTCTAGGCTCAAATGCCCGATGCATTACGCATACACATTTTTAATAATGCGTACACATTTTTTGTGAGATTTTTTTTTGACCGAAACTTCCCCTCTTCGTGGACCCAACTTCTTGCTTTTACCCTATGCATTTTCGCTAAATTTTTACCGTAATTACATTGTTGAACCTAATGTGAATCCTTTGAGCTAGCTTTCTTTTTGCAAGTTTTGTTGATTTTTTGTTGCAGATCTGCCATTTTTTGGACAAAACCCCAAATTTTATAAAAAAAATCATATCTTCTACACAACTTCAAATTTTTCTATAATATTTTCAAAAACTATTGTGCATCATCTCAAGAGGCTATAGTAAAAAATTTGATCGTTTATTATCATTTGTGTAGGAGTTATTGTGATTTTATGTTTTTTCATAAAATTGACTATATGAATGAAAATTGGTGAATTTTTCAGAAATTTTTACGTTTTTGGAAATCTCTTGAAATTATAATGGGGGTCTATGTTTCACCAATTTAATTTTGAGCTCAAATAAAATGCGAAAAAATCCAATCTTTATTTTTTGTAGGGTTTTCACAAATCTGCATTTATGGGTGCAAAACAAGGAATTTTTCCAACTTATTTAAATTTTTGGGAAGCTCTGAGAAAATTAGCAAGGATATCTTCTTTGATTTTTTATTTTTTAGATCAATAAAATCTTCAAATAATTGAATCTAATTCGGCTATGTTAAAAACATGTATCTAAAATTGCAATTTTTTATTAGCTTTTTTTTTTTAATTGCTGCATTATAATATCATTTTTTGATCTTGTAGGTGATCATAAGGAGCTTTGTAGCATCAATATCAGTCATACACAATAGATTGGAAAATGAAAACCTCCAGGTGCACTCATTCTATTATCTTTATCTCTCATTTTCTCAATCAATCTTATTTGCAAAACACTAAAATTTGGGGATTTAAAACGAACATCTTGTTTGCAATCACACTTTGAAATTGGAATTAAAATGAACCATTTTCTTCCATCACACATTTTGAATTTGTGTTAAAAAGAACAAGTGCTTCCATTGTTTTCTTACACCCATTTCATTTCTAAGGGTCAATTAACAACTGCGAGTGTGAATTGAGTGCATGTGATTAAAAACATCTCACTTGGTTCGCTTTTGTCATACCCTTCTTAGGAGGCCTGCTTGGAGCACACACCCCTCTAAGGGATGA
This sequence comes from Sequoiadendron giganteum, assembly GCA_007115665.2. NCBI lineage: Eukaryota > Viridiplantae > Streptophyta > Pinopsida > Cupressales > Cupressaceae > Sequoiadendron > Sequoiadendron giganteum. Next base: position 537,256,010 of record CM021101.1, read on the forward strand.
CCTTAATCAAGGTGTGAATCGAAAGACATGCTTCTTTGGGAGTTGAAATATTGTCACTCTTGGCTAAGCCCCAAAGAACTTTATACCTTTGGGAAGTGAAGGTGAAGGGTGGTTTACCCCTTTCTCCCAACTCTTTAGTAGGATTTTTCTTTCATATCATCCCTAGTCAACCTCATGCATCCTAGCTTAAGACCTAATTGGCCATACCCACTTGACTAACACCAGGATTTTTGTGTATTAGAGTGTTTTTTTAATCATAAGATTTAATCTTGAAAGAAAAATTTATCATTTTCTTTGGTGTGTGTGTTCATGCATTTACATGTGAGATCTTGTGTTTGATATTTCCTAGTTTTAACCTCCATAAATGCTTTCCACATCATTCAAATCCTCTAATCTTTTCATTCCACATAATATCCTAATATCCATCATCTCTTTAATCTAATCAACATCATTTTACACCATGCCAACATCAGAAGACCTAGTACCCCAATTGCAAGACCTCATCCAATCACTTTATCAAGAACCACAACCCTCAGACCAACAAATTATACATGAGTTCCAAGGCCTCATCCAAAAAATTTCAACTTCAAACAAACCAATCACCTCAAATGCAACAACTCATAGCACAAGCCCAATACCTCATGGCCACTTGTCAAATTCAACAAGCACAACATCAAATCCAATCACCACATCAACAAATGTCACATCAATCCTATGTGTCACCTATATCTTCTTATCAACCTCATCCATCCACATATCACATTACCCCTTCATCCACCTATCACACCTCTTCCAATGTAAACCCTTATCCATATCAATCCACCTCTAAACAACCATTATCCTATGCAACCCCTCCATCATTATCACAACAACAAATCATACCACAAAAAGTCCAAACACCATTCCAACCTCAACACATTCAACCACAATCCTATGTGTCACCTTCATCATCATGCCAAACTAACCCATCTACCTATCATGTCAATTCCACATCAACATATCCACCCATATCACAACAAGAACATAGGAGCCCAAGTCCACCTTAGCAACAAAATCAAGAGCCTTTCAATTCTCATGTTCCATTTGAAAAGGGGAACACTAATCTAGTTCATGCACCCTATAAGTTTATCATACCACCATCCAATCAAATTCCTATCCCTAAGCCACCATGTCCTAGTCTAATCCATTGGCCCCTCCACCTTCTAGCCCATCAAACTCTTCATTACCCCCACCATCATCTAATCCTCCATCAAATCCATGCCCTAAATTCAAACATTTCAAAATTAAACCTATGGCATTACCCGAATCCACCCATCCACCTACAAAGGATGTGACCCAAGAGCTACTAGCAAGGAATCAAACATTTACATGTCATCCAACTCATATTTTTGAACCTTCCAAAGAGTCCTCAAACACCATTCCCATTCTTACAACCCCATCATGTAGTCTCCCCCATTGAGCCCAAGTCAACCTCCATCATCTCTCCATGTTGTTGACCATCTAGAACATGTCAAACCTATTCAAGAGTCATCCCCTTCCACTTTCATTCAAGAAAACCAAGAGTATACTCCCAAGCATATGGAAACAACAAGACCTAGTCCTAATCAAGATCAAATCATTTTCATCCAACCTATCCATAACCTATATATTTTCTATGATCAAGATATTACCTATGAAGAATCTATCTATGAGAAACTTGATCCTATATCTATCCATTGAAAAGATATCCCAAATGCACCTTCACCTAGTCCTATCCATGATCCACCAACAACCACTTCCTTTGATGAGACATATGCCTCCCAAGCACACATATAAATTCAAAAAAATACCTTGGATCTAAGTGAACACAATACTAATCAAGATCCTAATGATCCTCCATCACCCACTATTGATCCCATTGCAAATCCTCCATAATATCCTATTGGTCTATCCACCTTCATCCATGACTATTCTTCTTTAGGACAACAACAACCTTTATCCACTTTACCTTCTTCATCTAATAATGAACTCAAGTCTAGTTTCCAAAACACACCTAGTCCCATTGTCCATCGCATGCTTCAAAACATGAACTACCAAGGTAAAGATTTAGGCCTTTATTAACAAGGTATTTTGGAGCCCATCCATGTCAAATTCCCTCCATAGTCATTTGGCCTTGGATACTCACCCCAAGGAAAACAAGCTAAAGATTTTGGTACTTCCTCCATCCATCTTAAGTCTTTTTTCCACCATAAGCCCTATCATATACCCAAAACATATGTTGCCATTTCACCTCCATCATCCTACAAATGTCAAAAGCATGTGACCATACACCTTCCACCATCAAATTTTCCACCATTTCTTCCAAATCCTAATAACCCTCTATCTAATCTACCTTTGTTACTCCCAACACCTAATATTGCCATTATACAATCCCCTTATCCATCCATCCATAAATCTTCTAAAAATCCTAATCATGACCAATAAATGCACACATTGTCTAAACATGAAGCTTACACTCATTCCACCATACCCATGGGATTCAAAAGAAAAAAATTCAATGCCTCTACCTATAAAGTAAAAAATCATAAGGTTCCACATGCCTTAGGGCACACAAGCAAAGAATCAAAGAAAAATCCATCTAAAAATCTATATAAGACCATACCTCCAAAAGAAATTTCTAAAAAAAAATGGTTTGGTTATCTAAGAAAAAATAAATCAAGTCAAACAAGGAATCCACATCACAAAAAACCCAACCATCCACTTTCACCTCACATTCCCACTCCATTCAAGAATCTCATATTTCATCCCACAAGAAAAATAAAAGTCATAAAAATACTAAGTCTATGTGGGTACCTAAAGCACTTCATCACCCATCTCCTAAGAATGCATCTCCATTGCTTCCTAAACCCCCTCCACATCAAAATCTTCAATGTTTATCACAGTGTGTACAACCATTGGTCATGGTTCCCTTCCATTTCACAACAATTCCACCTACCTCCATCTCCTCACCCTTCACCCATTATCCTACATATCTCCCCCATCACCTTCCTATGGTCCATGATTTTGGCTAAGCCTCCCCATTCATCTTTCACATAAGTCCTATATAATCCCTATCAAAATCCACCATATTCCCTACATAATCTACATCACAATCCACTATTTCCCTCTATAATCCACATCATAATCCATTATCTACCTAATCCATTTCACACTCATGAAATTCCTTACCAACATCTATGAGGACATTTAACATGGTCCATTTGATGACATCCATCTAGTGGGACTATTACCTTTCATGGAACTAGACACTTGAGTCCCTCCTATCCATATTCCCCTTCTCCTATTCAAAAAAAGTCAAAAAAAGTAAAGAGAAATCCCTTCGTCCAATGGTGAAAACCTGGTAAATAGATGACTTGGATAAGTACCATGATGAAAACCTGGCAAATAGGCATCATGCGTAGGTTGATCTTCTATGTCACTTACACTTAGGGGCACTTTGTCTCATCCGCACTATCTATTGTATCATGTCACTTTTTATCATATCATTTCCATCCTACCTACCATCCTTGGCCATCATACCCATATACTTATCATATTGGTTCCATTCATCCTCTCTTCCTCCTTTTGATCTTGATAAAAATAGGGGGCAAAATGTCAAAACATGCTTTGGATATCTTTTGATATACCTCATCCTTCCAAACAAGCCTATCATTATCCTATTATCATAAGCTTTTTCGTGAAAAAATCCTAAGTATTGTACCTAGAATGGGGCATGTTATTCCTATGCGACATAGTCTTTGGAGATCACATCCTTACTCTCTTATGATGCATACATCCATTTGATTCATTGAGACCTATCCTTTTTATCGATCCATCTATCATGAGTCTTTTAACCCTTATCCTATCACCCACCCTTTCATCCACCAATCCCATCTATCTCCTTGCACCTAGACTTGGTTTTCCCTAGTCATTGGTATCTAACACAAAGGCTACCCAAATTTTCATCCATTGACATCTCAAAACATTTCAAAAAAGTCTTGAAAAAAATAAAAAAAATAATATTATAAGGTGCTAAAAAAATCCAAAAAAATAAAAAACATTTCAAAATATATCCAAAAAATCTAAAAAAATCAAAACATTTCAAAAAAATCCAAAAAAAAAAAAAAAATTCATAAAAAAAGACAAAAAATTAAATAGACAACAAAAATCCAAGCAATAAAATCAATTCATCCAATCAATTCTTCTAATTTCGTCTAATCAATCCATCACCTCAATCCAATCATCCAACATTCAACCAATCAATCATCTTCATCAAATCCATTCATCCATACATCAAATCATCTTCAATAATTCCAAGAAATAATCCAAATGCAAGTCAATCCTTAATCCATACCAATCAAGTCAATCAATCTTTTCAAATTATCCAATCACATCCTTTGGTCTTGATCCTAATATTTTCGTAAACCACATCAACCAAGCAATCAATCAATCAATCATCCTTGTGTTGATCTAGGTATATAGTGTTCCCTACAATGACAACACTATCATCATCATCATCAATCAATCAATCAATTAATCATTGGTTTACAACATGACAAGGGCCATACCTTGTTTGTTTTTGTATCATTTGTGCATGATTTCTTGCTTGCTTGTGTGTGTTATCATTTTTATCTTTCATTTGCATCAAATCCGTATCATTCTAGCTAATATTCATATCTTGTGTATGTTGGAATAACTTTTTGCACTATCCTTTGCATCTAAGGTCATATCAAACCTTTTGTGCATTAGGACTTTAATTCTCTAAGTTTACTTCCTCATACATTTAGACAAGGTTATATTACACTGGGGCATGGGAGACATCATCACCTTGGTCCTTATACCTTGGTGCATAACATCTAGTGCTATATCAAACACCATGATTGCTCACTTTCTTGTAGCATAACGCATTATCCATCTTTTATCATTTCATCCATTTCGAGAGCATACCTGTGTTTGTTCAACCTGCCTATCCTCTTAAGGGGGCATCATCATTATCCTATCTTTCCTTCATCATCCATTTTATTTTACTTGTACCTTAGCTTCTTTGAAATTATGTTGCTTGACACAAATCTCATCATATCGAACATCATCTCAAAGAGGGGAAAAATGTAGCCAGCTAAAATTGACCAAATCTTGTGGCATTCACTTTTGACATCATTTTTGACATCTTACAACACATTTTATTCTAAACCTGACATAACCCCTTTCATCATCCCTATTATTTAATTTCTGGCCAATTAATTAAATAAATTATATTTATTTAATTAATCCCCATTCCCCAAATAATTTAAATAATTTAAATATTGATTTTAATTAATCCTTATCCTCTCACATCTCATATAATTTAAATAATTCTAAATTATTTAAATTATTTTCCTAAATGACTTGATTCACTTTCTAAATCATCTCTCAAGATGACTTCATCACTTTCCAAATCATCTCGTAAGTTAACTCGATCCCCTTTCCATTATCCTCTTTAGTTAACTTGATCCACCTTCCATTTCTTCTCCCAAGTTGCAAGATCAACTTTATAATTCCACTACCGATCACATAAAAGAAATTTCTACCCCTCCATCCTCCTATCTTCACCCATAAATTAACCCACAACCAAGCCATTTGCATGGGATGAGCTTTCAAGTACCCTTTGTTGAATTATCTCTACAATATTTCATCCATCATCTTTCATCTATCTATTTCTCTTCTATCATCTACATCTTAATGTTATGCTGCTACAACAGTGAGCAACCAACATTCCTCCATCAACAATCCTTCAAAATCTTGCATTCTCATGCGAGGTTGAGAAGAGAAATGGAGATCAATCAAGTTTAGCATGGAGATCAGTTTGCATTTGAATTTATTCTTTTTATTTTCATGTTATCTTGTCCTTCATTGTGCATTGTTACAGTTTCATTATAATTTTTTAATGTATTTTCCCAAAAATTTTACCCTAACTACAACATGTATGAAAAATGATTTGGTAGAATTATGCAACATGAAGTAAATATTTGAGTTTAAAATATCTATGCAATGCAATGTAATTAGTGATATGAATATTTTTCATCAAATTCTTGTGTGTTTCATAAAATTCAAATAAATCAGCGATATGAATATGTTTCATAAAATGTATTACTTAATTTTGTTCTATGTCTATTTGTAAACATGTAGCATTCAACATCATGCCAAGGAAACAACCAAAGTGGTGTAGTCATGGTAGGAGGGTCCTCAAAGAGAACTATCTGGGCTATGCAACTAGAGTAACACAATAGAAGCAACACAAAATCTTGAGGTGATTGCAGATAAGAACATTCTTATTATCATGAAATTCAATTACATATGGTCGGCCACATCTGGGCGTACAGATTTGGCTCACAGTCCTGACTATAATATGCTCAAAATACAATGCTCATATATGCAAGAAAAAATCCTATAGATCGAACTCTATATACATCCTATTCTACTTCATTCATGTTCGCTCCAATCTAATGATTCATTACAAGCTTTATATCATATCCACGAGTCTAGAAACATCTGCATAGGCCAAAGATCATTAAAATCTTCAATGAAGAAAATGTAACGTGTGCAAGAATAGGTCGGCCTCAGATCTGAGATTCTTCCATGGTAGATGCACATGATGAAGTGTGTACCTAAGTATAATATTGGGAACACTCCATAGAACAAATCTAAACACACCGTGAGGATCTATAAGTCACGGGAAAGATTCACGATCAATCCAACTAGCTGTTAGGTTTTGAAATTATTTTGGGGCCAGTTCTAAAAATTGTCACATACTCTAGAAGTGATAACTTGTTGAAAAAAGATCCAATCGAGCTGAAAACTAGGAACAAGGTAATTGAGCATGTCCACGATGAAACCATAGGTATGCGAGATGTGGTGAGAAAATATGACGAAATATTGGATCTCCTAATTTGAACCAGAAAAGAACAAAACTGATTGAAAATATATATTTTTTGGTTGATGCAAGATTTCCAAGAACCAAGGATGCTCCTACGTTAGACATCCGAGGTTAATGAAAAGTGAGTCCCTCACTTTGTTGGGGTAAAAGGAAAACCAATATGGTCTACCTTAGCCTAAGAAATCCAAGAAGAATCCTCCACTGGTCTACCTTTCCACTTCACAACATATTCTTTGTATTGTCTTCCACGAGTCTTTCTCCCTTCTCTGATATCCAAAATCTCTCCTATCTCATCTGATTGTCATTTAGGAAGTTGTTCTTTCATTTTTGCTTTATAGTCTTCACTGAATTTAGCTTCATGGTACTAATATGGATTTGCAAGGGTTAATATAGGTGATATACCCATGTCCTCTGGTAACTCTACTTCATATGCATTTCCTGAATCAAACTTCTTCAAAATCCTACAAGGTCCAAACTTCCCCATCTTTAGTTTATTGTATGTGCCAACTGGAAATATTTCCTTCCTCAAATATACCATTACTTCATCTCCAACTTTGAATTCCTTATGTCTCCTCTTTTCATCTGCTTTCTCCTTATACTTCTGGTTCATGTTTTCTAAATATTGCTTCACTTGAGTATGCAATTTCTTCATATGCTTTTCAAATTCTTCTTCTTTTGCACTCCTTTTATCTTCCTTACTGATGTCTTTTAATTCTGATATACCTCTAGGATGAACTCCAGTAACAATCTCAAAAGGTGTCTTTCATGTAATCCTGTTCACTGAATTATTGTAGGAAAACTCTGCTTGTGCAAGGGCTAAATCCAAACTTCTGGTTTTCTCTCCAACCAAAAATCTCAATAAATTTCCCAAAATCCTGCTCACTACCTCTATCTATCTGTCATTCTATGGGTGAAAAGTAGAACTGAACTTCAAATCTATCTTCAACTTCTTCCAAAGTGTTCTCTAGAAGTAACCAACAAAAATTGTGTCTCTATCTGAAACAATACTCCTAGGTAATCCATGCAATCTAACTACTTCTCTAAGAAACAAATCTGCTACATGTATTGCATCTCTTGTCTTCTTACAAGGTACAAAATGTGCGGTTTTAGAAAATTTGTCCACCACCACAAATACATAATCTTTAACTCTTTGTGTCATCGGAAAACCAAGTATGAAATCTATGCTGATATCTTCCCAAGGTATTTTTGGTACTGTCAAAGGTTTATACAATCCAACATTCTGACTACTCCCTTTTGCAACTTGACAAACTCTACAATTCTACACAAACTTCCTAACATCTTTATGAATGTGTGGCCAAAATTAATTCTCACATACCAATGCTATTGTTTTATCAATTCCAAAATGTCCTTCGAATCCTCCACTATGATTTTCTTTCTCTAAGTTATCCCTCATTGAATTTTGGGGTATACACAACTGATTTCCTTTGAACAACATATCCCCCTAAATGAAATATTCTAAGCACTGACTTATATCCTCCAAAACTAGTTTGGTACATGCTCTCCAAGGTTCTACAAAATATGGGTCTTCCTCATGCAAATTCTTCAATCCATCAAAGCCTAATACTTCCACCTTCATCTATGCCAATAAATTCCTTCTTGTACTCAAAGCATAAAAAAATCTATTTGATTTTACACTCCTATGTTTCAAAACAAAAGTTTAACTCTGCAAGAACACCACCCATCTCATGTGTTTCTGATTTAACTTACCTTGACTATTCAATTATTGCAAATCCTGATGATCTATATACAACACAAACTCCTTAGATAACAAGTAATGTCTCCACTTCTTCAAAGCCTGAACTATGGCGTAAAACTCCTGATCATACACTACATATCATTTTCTTGCATCATTCAACTTCTCATTGAAATGGGCTATTAGTCTTCCTTCTTGACTTAACACTGCTGCAATTATATTCCCCCTTGCATCACAATCTACCTGAAATACCTTACTAAAGTCTAGTAAAGCCAACACAGGATGCTCAATCACCTTCTTTTTCAAAAACTCAAAACTTTTTTCTGCTCTAGGTGTCCATCTAAAATCCTTCCTATCTCCTCTCATTGTTTCTATCATAGGGCTACAAATAGAACTGAAATTCCTAATGAAATTTTGGTAGAAACTAGCCAATCCATGATCTTACTTCTCCAATGCTTTCAGGTGTAGGCCATTCAACAATAGCTCTTACCTTCTCAGGGTCCATCTTTAATCCATCTACTGATATCACAAATCCAAGATATACAAATTCTTCCTTCATAAAACTACACTTCTTGTTGTTTATCAGCAACTGCTCTTCTCTCAACCTTTATAAAACTTGTCTTATGTGCAACACATTTTCTTCTCTAGTCTTATTGAAAATCAAGATGTCATCCAAATAAACAAACACAAACTTACCCAATAATTTCTTCAATACTTCATTCATCAACATCATGAAAGCACTCAGTGCATTTGTCAATCCAAAAGGAATCACTAGCCACTCATACAATCCTTCATTTGTTTTGAATGTTGTTTTCCACTCATCTCCTTCTCTAATTATGATCTGACGATATCCACTCTTCAAATCTATCTTTGTAAAGTATGTAGCTCCACTCAAACAATCCATAATGTCATCCATCTGGGGAAAAGGAAATATATACTTCACTGTGATCTTGTTTATGGCTCTAGAATTTGTACACATCCTCCATTCTCCATATTTCTTAGGTGCAAGCACAACAGGTACTGCACAAGGACTTAAGCTTTCTCTGATCAAACCTTTCCTCAACAATTCTTGCACTTGTCTATTCAATTCTTCATTCTCTTTTGGTGTCATCCAGTGTGTTGCTTTGTCAGGAAAACTAGCTCTAGGAATTAGATCCATGCAATGACTGATACTCCTTACAGTTGGCAGTCCATCAGGTACATTATCTGAAATGATAGCTTCATATTCTGCCAGCAATTCCTTTATCTCTTTAGGTTGTTCTTCTATATGCTTCAAGTTTTCAACCTTCTTAGGCACCAAGTCATAACACATTTTCTCATGTCTTAGTCCATCCAAAAATATCCTTCCATCAACAAAACAAATTCTAGTATTCGTGCAAACTCAAACTTTAGAAACATCCTCCAAGGGTAACAAAATTAGTTGCATCTCATTAGCAACAATAGTATATATTCTTCTTTCCATCATGAATAGCCTCTCTATCATATTGCCAAGGTCTTCTCAAAAAAATATGGCATACATCCATGGGCATAATATCACACAAAACTTCATCATGATAATTTCCTATCTTTAATTTCACCAAGCATTATTCACTTACCAATATATTATGCTCATCTTGAATCCAAGCTATCTGATAGGTTTTTGGATGTTTCAGTATTTCGAACCTTAATTTGGTCACCATTTCTTTAGAAACTAGGTTCTTTGAACTTCCACTGTCAATGATCACTTTGCAACATTTATCAACTACCTTGGATCTAGTCCTGAATAAATTATTTCTCTACAATAGTTCTTTCTCCAATTCATTTTGACACAATACTCTTCTATTTATCAACACTTCTCCTTCTTTTGGGTGATTAGGTGATCTAACATGATTCTCCTCAATAAAGGTTGTCCTTCTATTGTTCTCAGTCTTTCTACTTGTCTCTCCCTATTTGCATTCAAAGGATCTGTGTCCTTCACCACATTTGAAGCAAGTTCCCTTGAATAATATTTTCTCTTGTCCTATGTCATCTTTTCTATAGACCTCATTTCTTTAACTACCATATCCTCCTCTTCTGTAAGAGTTTCCATCATCTCTTCTGTATGAATTCTCATATTTACTAATCTCCATATCTTTGTTCTAATATGGGAAATATCCTTTTCCTCCTCCAGTAAAAAATATTCCTTTCTGAAATCTTCTACCTCTTCCTCTCTGTCTTTGCTCATGTCTTTTGTTTAACTTCTCTTCTACTTTTAGGGAACACTGATATGCTTCTTCCACACTCAACAACTTAATCAAACTGATCTCATCTTGTATAGATGACCTCAAACCATTTACATAACTGGCTACTTGTTCAATCTCATCTTCTGAATGTCCAGATCTGATGTTCAACTTATAGAAATCCTCAATATACTCTGTCACACTTGATTCCTTCTGTTTCAGATTCTGTAGCTTTTGGAACAAACTAATCTGATAGTCAGTAGGCATGAATTTTGTCTTCAACTTATTCACCATCCAATCCCATGAACTTATTTTCTCCTTTCCTTTTATTTGTCTATCTGTCTGCAAATTTTCCCACCAAAGGGATGCATGTCCTCTCAAATTTGTACAAGTGAATTTCACCTTCTTATCTTTTGGGGTACCTTCAAAATCAAGTAATTTTCCATCTTTGTTATCTAATCTAACAATTCATCTGAATCCGACCTACCATTATAGTCTAGTGGATTGAAATGTGGCTTAGTTTTCACTCTGGTTAGGGCTCTTATGAACCTCTCTTCTCCCTGATCAAGGCCAAGTTACTCTTCTCCTACAACTTCTTCTTGTTATTCTACTTCTTCATCACTCACATCATCAACTAGTCAACCTCTCCTCTGGGTTATTTCAACTGCTTCCAATCTAGCAACAATTCCTCTCAACATTTCCATTACAATAGGGTTTGCATTTCCACGTGCTCCATTTCCTCTATCATTCCTTCTTCTTTCCATCCTTACACAAGTCTTCTGCAATTGTAGGTTAGATCCTCAGTAAGCCACCCCTTAAAAAATCTTCAACAAGACCACGCAAGCTCTAACGATCTCGCAAGGAATGAACCTTTCTCTGATATTAGTTTGGTGCAGTCACGGTAGGAGGGTCCTCAAAGAGAACTATCCGGGCCATGCAGCTAGAGTAACACAATAGAGGCAACACAAAATATAGAGGCAATTGCAGATAAGAACATTCTTATTATCATGAAATTCAATTACATATGGTCAGCCACATCCGGGCATATAGATTCGGCTCACAGGCCTGATTATAATATGCTCAAAATATAGTGCTCATACATGTGAGAAAAAATCCTGCAAATTGAACTCTATATACATCCTATTCTACTTTGTTCATGTTTTCTCAAATCTAATGATTCATTACAAGATTTATATCATATCCGCAAGTCTAGAAACATTTGCGTCAGCCAAAATCATTACAATCTTCGATGAAGAAAATGTAACGTGTGCAAGAATAGGTCGGCCTCAGATCTGAACTTCTTCCATGGTAGATGCACATGATGAAGTGTGGACCTAAGTGTAAGATCAGGAACACTCCATAGAACAAATATACACACTATGAAGATTCGTAAGTCATGAGAAAGATTCACAATTGATCCAACTAGCCATTAGGTTTTCAAATTATTCTAGGGCCAGTTCTAAAAACTATCACATACTTTGGAAGTAATAACTTTTTGGAAAAATATCCAATCGAGCTGAAAAAATTGGAACAAGGTAATTGAGCATGTCCACGATGAAACCATACGTACACAAAATCTGGTGAGCAAATATGACGAAATACTAGATGTCCCAATTTGAACCAGAAAAGAACAGAACAAGAACAAAACTGATTGAAAATATTGGTTTTTTTGGTTGATGCAAGAGTTCCAAGAACCAAGGATGCTCCTGCATCACAAAGCCTCTAACTTCAGAAGAATGTGTAGTTAAAAATGCAAGGAGAAGATAATAAAAAAGAAAGCTTGTGAAGAAAAGGAATTGTATCCCATACAACAAGAAATTCCTATGCAATCTAAGAGAGATGCCCAATTGGCAACACAAAGGGTATGAATGAAAAAACTTCGTGGAAGGACGCAAATGGATCTTGAATTTGGGGTCAAATCATCAACCAAAGGTGATGTTCAATGTACACCATCTACAATATATCATGCTCAAAGTACAACAACATTCACATCTCCAGTTTAAGACACACCATTAACAACATGTGGTTTTCTAAGCACATTAGAAAACACACCTCCAATTGAAGAAACACCATCAACAAAATGTGGTTTTCAAAGTACATCAAAAAACAAATCTCTATTTGAATGCACTCCACATACCACATCTCAAGCTGGAGGTACAACATCGTTTACGTGTCAATCTCAAGGTATGTCATCAATTTCACCTCCAATTGAAGGTACACAATCTATCCCCAATGTTGTTGTCATTCCTAATGTTGACACAACTTTACCTTTGAGAGCTCCTCCTAGATTTTTGCATAGAAAACCTATAAATTTGATTGATATTGATTCCAATGTTTTGAAATGGATACCTAATAAGATTCCAAAACATACATGTCAAAGATATGCAAAGAGGATACATATTTTACTTTTTGAGAAGCTAAGTGAGGGTGGAAGATGTTAGCTATTTGTTGAAATGATGAGGAAACTCAATTTTAGGCCCACCATGAAGGATCTTGGGCTAAGAACATCAAATTACTCAAGTGAAAATTCTATTGCAAAGAATCTAATGAGTGCATATGAGAGCATGGATTCTACCTCACACATGAAAGATAGTTGTGCCACATGAGGTGTGATGGAAATAAAACTGTTAAGCAGTCAAACAAGGAACAAGATGAACCTTACAAGGACAGTGAATATTTTAAAATATGTAGATCAGCTCTAGTGAGAGCCAAAATAAGGTGTGAAAGAGTGGAGGATCCAAATAGCAATGAGTTATGGACATTCTCGATTAGAGTATCACAAAAAGATAAAGAAATTGCTCAAGCCTTGAGATATCTAATACAAGATTTTTGGATGGATGACACAAGGACCTCTCCCAATAAAAGAGAGGTTGTAAGAAGTAGAATTGGTAGTCAAATCCATGAGCCACATCCAAATCATTTTTTGGATACCAGTCAATTCCAATTTTTTGTTGATTTTGTACAGAGGTTTCCTCAAGTTAAAATATGTCAAAGGTATTTTGAAATGGTAAGGCATTTTTATGTCAATTTAAATCACACACACTACTTGTTGTTGTAGAGTACATATTGAGTTTTCTAGCCATTATGATATTTATCAACGTATATGCATAGATATGCATACTAACAATGTTTTGTAGGAATATAACATAAGGCCTCCACCTAAATCCTCAAGGGATTTCTTATCTTCCATTTTATTTGAAAGAGTGGATGGTCAATTTTTTTACAAGAATTCATGATTGGATGGCACATGTGATCATTTTGGTGGCATGCAACATTTTCCAAATTTCCAACACATGGCTAGTACACACACAATTGGAAATAGAATTGTGGAATTTGGAAAATACAAGAAAGTGGCCTATAGTCTAAAATATGGGAAAGAAGCAAAGAAGTGTGAATTGGTCAGTGATAAGATTCTAGTGTATTAGTTTATGGACATTTTCGTGATCAAGTGGTCTATGAGTATGCAAGGAATACACATAGAGATCGATGGTTGGACTCATAGTTCAAGTTATGAAAGGACTCATTTCCACTTCATATCATACTTTTAGTTGTCAACTTCATGGATAACTACACACTACAACCACAAAACAAGGTGAAATCACAATACTACAACTCCACACAGGTTGATATATTTGTGCATATAGAATTCATTATGCAAATGATAGTACAAAGGATAACGTGAAGGTATTGAGGGAATATCACATTTACATCAGTGATGATCACACACATTCTACATAGTTTGTGCAAGGTTACTTTTAGATGTTCTATGCTCATTTGGATAGCAGGGGCATATCATTCAGTCAACATATCATATGGTTAGATAACTGTGTATATTCCTTAATATGTAGATGTGTATATTCCTTAATATGCCTGAACTAATTTTTTTCTTCCTTACCAATGAGGTCTATTTATCATATATGAAACTCTTGTTTTTGTCCTTTTAAAATATATATAACCTTGTGCACTATTCAGTTCAACTAAATTTTAGTCATGATGGTACTTCCTTTTGGTATTCTTATCTAAAGAATAATGGTTAATGGTTTGCATTTAAAGTTAGTTGTAATGGTTTATGGTTTACAATTAAATTTTATGGTTCACATTTAAAGGTTTATATTTCATATCAAGGTGTTGGTTTCAACCTTTTTCATGAAGGAAAAGAGGTTTCACAACTTCAATATGTTGAAATGGACACACAACTAAAAAAAGAGAAAGGCTTAGAGATGCCTTTATAAAGAAATTAAACATCTAAATTGACCCTTTGATTGAAACTTTACTTATTGCAATATGAATTCTAACCCTTCCACAAATCACTGCCAAAATCCTTTAGAATAGGCAACTTGCTCAAAAATTTTGATTTGGAAAGGTTGCATTAACAAGGAAAACTAACCCTAACATCAAACTTCGACAAACTACCTTCAAAAAAGGAAATTACACCCCAAAAATATTCTCAAATATGCACAAAATTTGTATCCCTACAATGACTGCAATGACACCATGACGACTAATCACCTACATCTGATAACTATCCCTACTCATAGTGATCATGAAGAAAGCACTACCCTAAACATGACTGCATTTGAACATCATGAAGGATGCATTGTAATGCTAACATGGTTGCATTCTTCACAAGATGCCACTGTCCATAACCATGACTATGAAGTTGTTTAGTAATGGATTCAATGGTGACTGTGAAGTTGTCTTGAAGGAAAAGAATGTGGATTTATGAAAAAATATAAAACAATGCCTTCTATTATAAAAGGTATATTTTCTTACTCTTCTATAAACCCTACAACTCCTTCCATCATCATTATTTGACATTAAAACTTGATCAACCCTTCCTTGTTTAGTATGCTTCAACTTGAGGCTAAAGTTTGCATTAGAAGGCTATGAACTCACCTTTCCAATTAATATCTCCCCACTATATATAATTCTAAACCAATAAAAAGGAATCCATCATTGTCAAGCTTATCTACTCTCAGTTTTTCTATGTTTGGCTTTCCAAAATCTACTCTAATCTTGGATAAATTTTAGAGTCACTATCATCATGATATGTCTCTTTATATAATATCAGTCACCCTTCATAGACATCATGATGATATGGCTTTCCTTCATTATGCATCACAATCACCCTTCAATTATTGTCATCATGATGTGGCTTTCCTCATTTTGCATCAAACCTGGTTGTCAATGTGCTATGGTTTTAATAGGGACTTGGCATTAAGTTTTCAACTTGAAACATGTAAATGCTCACTACCAAGTCTTTAACTTCCATGAAAACATAGGGTTTTCTTTTGACTGCCTCTTCATGAACCACACTTACATATAATGATTGGACCTTGTTTCTTTGCATCCATAAAGGCCACTCACATCTAGATTTGATAGTGTTGCTCCAAACAATCTACTACCTCCTACCCTTAGAATTCCATCCTTATCTCATACTCTTGCTAGTTATGAATCAAGAACACTTAAAATAATTCCGCCTATTATCACTTTAGATATGCTATCCAAGCTTGTATGTCAAAACATGGTATTGTCTCCTTATATCAAATTACTTAAATAAAATAGTGAGACCAATTACCGTACCTATATCAATGGGCCACCCTGATGCAGGAGCATCCAGTGGTGTAAGGGCAATCCTACATCACCCAAAAATATATTTACTTTCATTTAGATTTTTTTTGTAGATGTTTTTGCATTTCTGGATACCCTTTTCATCGAAGAAGAATTCCCAACTTTCAGAACTGCTGTTCTGCTTTTTCTGCTCAACTGCTATTTTTAGCAGGTATGAATTTGAAGGCGTGAGGAGACAAAAATTTAAGGGAAGCTTTAGAACATAATAATAAACACTTTGGTGAAAGAATCAGATCAAGAGCATTTCCGGTTCAAAAGTTATTCAAGTTTCAATTTCTGCTTTTTTGCCTTATGAAATCTTCGGAGCTAATTTTGAGGTACTTAGAGGCTCCGGATGGGCCTGAAAAATTGGCGGAATACGAAAGTGGTTAGCCTTTAGGCCCCACTTTCCGGCAAGAGATCTTCGCGAGAGCTTTCCGAAAAGGTATTATTATTGAAGATCTGACGGTTAGATCTTGAGTTAGGGCTTCCGAAAGTTGGTGCATAATTTGAATCCCGTTTTTGGCTCCAAACAAAGAAACGGGCTATTTATGGGCGAGTTACTGTTTCTTTTAGGCAGTTTTTGGGGAAAGAAGATCGCATGCTGCGAATAGGGGAATTTCTGTAGTTTCTTTCTGTAATTTGCATGTATTGCAAAACTGGAGGATTTGAGATCCTCTGCATGTAGGAATTTCATACTTTGAAAATAATAAGATTTGTTAGTTTTTCGGTGTGATTTTCTGTGTCTCGGGTTGCACCCTCATCAAGTGGTATCAGAGCGGGTTTTCTTGAGCGTGTGGACAGATCGCCGATCGTGAGGCAGTTCGCACCAGGACTGTGGTTGTGGGTTCAAGATATTCAAGATGCCTCCAAGAGTGGCACGTGGTAGGCGAGGTGGTGCCAGAAATGCTGGTGGAAGAGATCCATTAGCGGCTGAGGGTTTCAGAGCCCTCCAGAGACAAATAAATGCATTACAAAGAGAGTTAAGAAGAGGGGTAAACCCGAGAAGGGGAGAAGAAAGTGAGGATGAAGAAGAGGTGGAAGATTCAGATGTATAAGAGGAAGAAGAAGCTATTGATCAAGATCAAATGCGGCTGATAAGGGCCATTTCGAAGATCGGAAAAAGACCTAGAGTAGAAGTTCCCAGTTTTTCCGGAAGTCTAGACCCGGAAGAGTTGATTGATTGGATCAATGAGTTGGAAGAGTATTTCGAGTATGAAGAAGTAGAGGACCCAGATCGGGTTAAGTTTGCAAAAACAAAGCTAAAGGGCCACGCCAGTATCTGGTGGAAAGAGGTCCAACTAGAAAGAAATAAGAGAGAAAAGGGAAAGATCACCAGATGGGATCGCATGGTGGAGAAACTGAAGAAGCAGTTCATGCCAATGGACTATGAGTTAGATCTATTGAAGAAATTGCAAGGGTTGAAGCAAGGAAGTAGATCTGTGAAAGAATACACAGAAGATTTTCACAAGATGATCATCAGAACGGGACATGCAGAGGCCAACAAGGAGAAGGTAGCCCGTTATCTTAATGGGTTACGGCCGAGCATTCAAGAGGAGTTAAGCCTGGTCAGAATGGCCACCATTGAGGATGCTTACCAATTTTCGCTGAGAGTTGAAGAGAAGCTGAACAAGAGATTTGATAGCAAGCAAAAAGGACGAGGAGGTCAAAGCGGAAGGGGTAGCGGAAGATCTTTTGGAAGCCGAAATGAGGATGAGAAGAAAAATGAAGATGTGGGTACCAGTCGAAGCCAGAGGAATGATAACTTCTACCGCCCACGTGATCAGAATGGTGGTGATCAAAGAGGTAGAGGATGAGGAAGATTTGGGCAAGGACCTGGAAGAGGTGGTTTCAGAGGAACTTGTTTCCGATGTGGTGAAGAAGGGCATCGAGCCTATGAATGTCCACAATACCAAGGAAGGACAGACAAAAGGCCAGAAGGTCGTGCAAGAGTTGTGCATGTAGATGAGGAGGCTCAATCTGAGCATTCAGATGATGCTGAAAGGGGAGAAGCCCTAGTGGTTAGAAGAGCCTTGGTGACTGAAGAGAAGGAGCCAGAACAGAGGAAGAATTTGTTTCGCACAAGGTGCAAGTGTGAAGACAAATGTTGTGATGTCATTATTGATGGTGGGAGCACTGATAATCTAGTGTCAGAAGAAATGGTTACAAAGTTGAAGCTGAAGAGGGAAAGGCATCCACATCCATATCGGATTGCCTGGTTGCAGAAAGACCACAAAGTTCTAGTCAATGAGCAGTGCCTGGTGAAGTTCAAGATCGGAAGCTATCGTGATGAGGTACTCTGTGATATCATCCCCATGGATGCATGTCACATGTTGTTGGGAAGGCCGTGGCAGTTTGACAGGCGAGCTGTACATGATGGCCATGCAAACACTTATTCCCTGATGAAGGGTGGAGTCCGCCATAAGTTGAAACCCCTGAAGAAGGCCGAAGAAAAGGTATGCAGTAGTGCTAGAATTTGTTATGTCGATGGAAGGAAATTTTTAGAAGGCATAAAACATGAGCGTGTGTGTTATGCATTGATTCCTAAAATGGATAAGGAGGGTAGTGAGAAGGTTCCAGTAGAAGTTTCTGGGTTATTGAATGAGTTTCAGGATATTGTTTCTGATAATGTACCTGAGGGTTTACCACCAATGAGGAAGATCAGTCATCAGATTGACTTGATCCCAGGAGCCAGTTTGCCGAATAAGGCAGCTCATAGAATGACTCCTGCAGAAAATGAGGAGTTAAACAGACAAGTTGAGGAGTTGTTGAGAAAGGGTTTGATTCGAGAGAGTTTGAGTCCATGTGCAGTACCTGCAGTACTAGCACCAAAGAAGGATGGGGAGTGGAGGATGTGTACAGACTCTCGGGCCATAAACAAGATAACAATCAAGTATAGATTTCCCCTACCAAGGATGGATGACCTGATGGACTGTTTGAGTGGAGCTCAGTACTTCACAAAGATTGATCTGAAGAGTGGATATCACCAGATTCGGATTCGAGAGGGAGATGAATGGAAGACCGCCTTCAAGACCAAAGAGGGCCTGTACGAGTGGTTAGTCATGCCTTTTGGGCTAACCAATGCACCGAGCACATTCATGCGGCTCATGAACGAGGTACTGAAAGAGTTCCTAGGAAGCTTTGTTATTGTGTATTTAGATGATATTTTGATATTCAGTAAGTCACTGGATGAGCATATAATGGATATTGGTAGAGTCTTTGAGAAGTTAAGAGAAGAGAAATTGCTGATTAATCTGAAGAAGTGTAGTTTTGTGAAGAAGGAGTTAGTGTACTTGGGGTTTGTTGTCTCGACAGAAGGTCTCAAGATGGACCCAGAGAAGGTGAAGGCTATTCTGGAATGGCCTACCCCAAGAACTACTACTGAGGTGAGGTCTTTCCATGGTTTGGCCAGTTTTTACAGAAAGTTTATTAGAAACTTCAGTAGTATTTGTGCACCCCTAACTGAAACAATGAGAGGGGATAGAAAAGAGTTCAAGTGGAGCACTGGAGCAGCAAGGAGTTTTGATCTATTGAAGCAGAAGGTGACAGAACAACCTGTTTTGGCTCTCCCGGATTTCAATAAGGTGTTTCAAGTGGATTGTGATGCCAGTGGTTGTGCCATTAGAGCAGTGTTAAGCCAGGAAGGTAAGCCCATTGCCTATTTCAGTGAAAAGTTAAATAATGCAAAGAGAAAGTACTCTGTATATGACCAAGAATTTTATGCAATATTTCAAGCATTAAAGAAATTGAGGCATTATTTGTTGCCGAAGGAATTTGTTATGTATACTGATCATCAAGCATTGCAGTACCTGAGTAGTCAGGGAAAATTAAATCAGAGGCATATGAAATGGGTAGAATTTTTGCAGAGTTATACATTTGTTTTAAAGCATAGGAGTGGGAAGTCAAATAGGGTTGCAGATGCCTTAAGTAGGAGGCATACATTGTTGATAGAAATGCAGATTGAGGTGGTTGGGTTCAGTGAACTCAAGACATTGTACCCGAATGATCCTGATTTTGCAGAGGCTTGGAAAGCTTGCAAGGAACCTGTTACAGTTGACAGGACAAAGTGGTTGGATTTCCTAATTCAAGAAGGCATGTTGTTTAAGGGAAGTCAATTATGTATTCCGAGGAGTTCCATGAGGGAGAATCTGATAAAGGAGAAGCACAGTGGAGGAATGGCAGGACATTTTGGTCGGGATAAGACCATTTCCATTATCAGTGAGCATTATTATTGGCCTCAGTTATCACAAGATGTGAAGAAGTTTGTGCAGAGTTGTAGGGTATGTCAAATGGCTAAAGGAGTGAGTCAGAATACAGGGTTGTATCAGCCCTTACCTGTACCAGAGAGGTCGTGGGAGGATATAAGTATGGACTTTGTTCTTGGTTTGCCAAGGACACAGAGAGGGAATGATTCAGTATTTGTGGTGGTTGATAGGTTTTCAAAGATGGCACATTTCATCCCATGCCAGAAGACCCATGATGCAGTCCACATTGCTGACTTGTTCTTCAAAGAGGTGGTGAGGCTACATGGTTTGCCAAAGAGTATAGTCTCAGATCGTGATACAAAATTTGTTGGATACTTTTGGAGGACCTTGTGGAAGAAGTTGAAAACAGAGTTGAAGTTTAGTTCTGCACACCATCCCCAGACTGATGGGCAGACTGAAGTTGTGAACAGGAGTTTGGGTAACCTACTGAGATGCTTGGTAGGAGATAAACCAAAGGGATGGGATTTGATCTTACCCCAGGCAGAATTCGCTTACAACAATTCTGTCAATAGAAGCACTGGTAGATCACCGTTCCAGATTGTGTATGGAAGTAGTCCTAGGACTGCTCCAGAATTGAGGAAGATGGACCAAGAGAAGAAGACAAGTGCTGAAGCTGAAGACTTTGCAGAACACATCAAGAATATGCATGAGAAGGTAAAAGAACACATTAACAAGATGAATATGCAGTATAAGGCTAAGGCAGATCAAAAGAGGAGGTATAAGGAGTTTCAGATTGGTGATGAAGTGATGGTCCACTTGAGGAAAGAAAGGTTTCCAGTAGGAACCTATAACAAATTGAAGATGAAGAAGTTCGGTCCCTGTAAAATTTTGAAGAGGCATGATTCAGGGAACGCATATGAGGTAGAGTTGCCAGATGGATTCAACATTTCCCCTATGTTCAACATTGCAGATTTGATAGAATATCATGAGGGTGGCGCAGAGGAAGTACCAGCAATGGAACAGTGCGGTATTCCAGCACCTACTTCAGAAAAGGAGGAGATTGAAGAAATCTTGGATAGCCGTGTAGGAAGGAGTACCAGAAATAGGCAATATGAAGAATATCTGGTGAAGTGGAAAGGAAGGCCTGTGGAAGATTCATCCTGGTTGTCCAAGGCAGAGGTTGACCGTTTGGGTTTTCCTCAACCATCTGAGAAGTGACGGAGTCACTTTTCAAATTACCCTGGGTGTCTGATGCAGGAGCATCCAGTGGTGTAAGGGCAATCCTACATCACCCAAAAATATATTTACTTTCATTTAGATTTTTTTTGTAGATGTTTTTGCATTTCTGGATACCCTTTTCGTCGAAGAAGAATTCCCAACTTTCAGAACTGCTTTTCTGCTTTTTCTGCTCAACTGCTATTTTTAGCAGGTATGAATTTGAAGGCGTGAGGAGACAAAAATTTAAGGGAAGCTTCAGGACATAATAATAAACACTTTGGTGAAAGAATCAGATCAAGAGCATTTCCGGTTCAAAAGTTATTCAAGTTTCAATTTCTGCTTTTTGCCTTATGAAATCTTCGGAGCTAATTTTGAGGTACTTAGAGGCTCCGGATGGGCCTGAAAAATTGGCGGAATACGAAAGTGGTTAGCCTTTAGGCCCCACTTTCCGGCAAGAGATCTTCGCGAGAGCTTTCCGAAAAGGTATTATCATTGAAGATCTGGGTTAGATCTTGAGTTAGGGCTTCCGAAAGTTGGTGCATAATTTGAATCCCGTTTTTGGCTCCAAACAAAGAAACGGGCTATTTATGGGCGAGTTACTGTTTCTTTTAGGCAGTTTTTGGGGAAAGAAGATCGCATGCTGCGAATAGGGGAATTTCTGTAGTTTCTTTCTGTAATTTGCATGTATTGCAAAACTGGAGGATTTGAGATCCTCTGCATGTAGGAATTTCATACTTTGAAAATAATAAGATTTGTTAGTTTTTCGGTGTGATTTTCTGTGTCTCAGGTTGCACCCTCATCACACCCCTTCAAACATTGTTGCACCTTCAATGCCTAGGGTTTCAAAACCTTACCAATCAACAAGCTCATCAAAAAAAGGGTTTATCCTTATGAAATATAAGGCTCAACAATCTACACATTCTATTTTCTCATGAATTCAAGCAACACCCATTTGTCATTGCAAACACAGAGATGATTTCCCTCCAAACTCGAAAATCAAATATGAAACTTAATCCCTTTTCACTCATGCATGTGAATATGATGAAAATAAGCCTAATGAATTAATTAAAATGCATTTTCAATGCTTTTGTCATAAAATAAAAAACCTTTCACTTAAATACTTTATGGTGGTTGTTTGAGTATTGCCTTTTCCTCTATCTATAACTTGATGATCCTTTGCATACATTATGGTGGTTGTCTATTTATTGTCATTTACCTCGCATTATAGTCTTGACCTCCATGCATAGTGACATTTACACCCTATTGCCCCTACAAATTTTCTAATGTTCTGACCTATCCATTCATTGCAAAGTGTCCCCTCTTTCTTATTAGCACTATCTTACAACTAACACAACCTTTTATTGCTCTACACGAAAATTTGTTTGTTAAAGTGAAGCTTAAACAACAAACTTAAGTGATGGAAAAGTGGTAGATTCATTAAAAGAGTATTTTTTCAATTATAGTCAAAAGGTCAATGGAAAGGACTTCCAAATGAATTTTTCCAAGATACTTCATTTGAAGCAAGGAGATTTCCAAAATTTCCAAGTATTTACATGTGTGGTAATAAATAGTTATTGAGTAATTTTTAGCCAATTTAGGTGAGGCACTAGGTTGGTCACACAATTTTAGAATATACTTAATCTTCATTTGGCCAATTTGCATTCACAATGGCTTACTCAAAATTAGTCATATGGTATTTCTTGGTGGTAGTTTTCAACTATTGTTAATAAACATTAAAAACTAAAAGTTATAGTTTTGATGTCAAGGGTTTTGAGATTGAAGTTATGACAATAATTAGTCATGTTACCATGATGCTTATAAAATTATCATCTAAGCCTATGGGATCACAGTGGGCCCCTCTATGATAACCTTTCTCGATTTTCGCTATCTTGGAGGCGTTTTCTTGTACTGATGACTTTTTCTTAAGGAAAAAGTTATCAAATGCAAACAGTGTAAAGTTGCAAAGTTGTGCAACTTTCATTATATAACTCATGTGACCAAATAGATTGTTCCAATGTGTCTTGATGTATATTTTTATGCTAGGAATGGTCCTCTTTGGCACCCAAACAAGTTGAATCGCTCTGAGCTACATTCAATTAGTTGAATCCCTTAAGAGTCTAAAATGTAAAATGACTGCAATCTTTGATGGGATGTTACTTTGATACTGTGATGCTTAAAAAATTATCATCTGAGCCTATGGGATCATGTTGTGCCCCTCTACAGTAAACTCTCTCTATTTTCACTATCTCATAGGTGTTTTCTCATGGTGGCAACTTTTCATTTGAGGGAAAAGTTGTCAAATGCAAGTAGTGTAAAGTTGCAAAGTGGTGCAACTTTCATTCTATAACTTGTGTGACTAGAAAAACTATTCCAATGCATTTGGATGGGTACATTTACACTAGGCATGGTCCTCTTTTTCACCCAAACACATTGAATTGCTCTGAGCTACATTCAACCTATTGTATCCCTTTAGAGTCCAAAGTGAAAAATGGTTGCAATCTTTGGCGGGTTGTTACTTGGATATCATGATACTTAGAAAATTCTCATGTAATCCTATGGGATCATGTTGGGCCTCTCTATGATAGCACCTCTCAGTTTTTCTATCTCAGAGGCATTTTCCCATGGTGGTGACTTTTCACTTGAGAAAAAAGTTGTCAAATGTAAGTTGTGTAAAGTTGCAAAGTGGTGCAGGGTAAGTGCAGCAATTTGTGACACAATTTTGGCTCTTAAGATGCCAATTTTTTTCTGAAATCAGGAAAATCTGATTTGCATGAGAAAATGAAGATAGTTACGCTCAAAATTTCAAGATGCAGCAAGAAAAAAATTTGAAGTGCTCCGAGTCTAGTATCTAAGCTACTATTGTTTTTTGAAATTAATGAAGATTAAGGGTCTCAAAAAGGGGGGGGCCCAAAACAGGTCCTGTTTTTATCAAAAAAAATAGCATAGCGCCTAAGGGCTCCCCCCTTTTTGGTTAACTTTTTTCAGAATTTCAAAAATCCTAACGATGAGAAATTAGCTAACACCATGTAGTTTATCCTCCTTCTTTCGTATAATTTTTTTAATGAATATATAATATTTTATGAATTTTCAAAGTGGAAACATCCTGAAAAGCTGAAATTTGAGTGTGCTCCCCCCCAAATTTTTTACAAACTAATCGAAAATTGATTTTTTTTTTCATCATGTGTAGAATGGAGTCTAGTTTCAAAAAACATAATTTGTTTCACGTTCCGATGAATGTGTAAAAATATATCCTAAACCTAGCACATGTTGGTTTTTGACCAAAAATGAAGGCATTTACTATAGAAGCCATGGATCAAAACCTTAACTAAATCAAAATGATTTTTTTTTTATATATTTAGATAGCTGAGATAGAGGTTAACGCTATCACATTTTTTTTTATAAACTTGCATTGAAAGACATGCAAATGAGATGGGGAGCACGGTCGAAAATATGAGGAAATTTAGCAAATCCTGTTAATTAACACATCTAAAGTAGGCCTTTTGGCGAGCGCCAAATGGCCTGCTTTGCACATAACTAGATTTTTGCTTTCTCTGTCAGAGAAACTATATACATGAAATAAACATTTAAGTATAAGTTGACATTTACATATGGACATTTACTTTCTTATACTTTAAGTTATATTTCATGTATATATAGGTAGGATGTTTGAGTGTGGTTTTAGATCTCTAAGAGTTATAATGCAAATTCTAGTTTTTGGAAGCTCTTAAAAATTTCAGACTTAGTAAAATTTCAGTAATCAGCATGTCAAATTTCAGTAGTCAAGAGGTCAAATTTTAGTACTCAGGAGGTCAAATTTCATATTTCTCTCTCTATCTCACTCATTTTCATCTCTTATTCTCTCTCTCTCTCTCTCTCTCTCTCTCTCTCTCTCACTATCTCCATCCCTTTATCTAACAATATCTTCCTTGAGCTCAAGAACTATGTCTCTACAT
Organism: Sequoiadendron giganteum; assembly: GCA_007115665.2. NCBI lineage: Eukaryota > Viridiplantae > Streptophyta > Pinopsida > Cupressales > Cupressaceae > Sequoiadendron > Sequoiadendron giganteum. Next base: position 537,281,839 of record CM021101.1, read on the forward strand.
GTCCATCTCTCTCTCCTTGCCTCTCCAATATCTATCTCCCTCCCTCCTTCCCTCTCTACATTTTTCTATCTCTCATCCCTCTCCTTTAATCTCTATATATCTCTCTTTACTCTCTATACCTACCTATCCCTCCCTCCCTCCCTCTCCTCTCTTTCTCTCTCTCTTTGCTTCCCTTGCTCTCTCCTCCCCTCTCTACTCTCTATCTTGTCATTCTCTCTCCTTCCCTCTCTAGTTCTCTCTATCTCACTTCTCTCTCCTTCCCTCCCTCCCTCTCTAATTTTCTCTATCTCCCTCTCTCTCTCTCCTTCCCTTTCTGCTTCTCTTTATCTCACCTCTCTTTCTCCCCCTCTCTCTCTCCCTCTCTCTTCCTTTCACCCACCTTTGCTCTCTACTTCTCTCTATCTAACCTATCCCTCTATACATCTCTCTCTCCCCCCTCCTTCCATCTCAATCTCTCCACCTTCCTCCTTATCTCTCTAATTTTAAGCTCCATCACACATCTCTATCACCTATCTCACTTCTCTCTTTCCCCTTCCCTCTCTACTCTCTTTCTCTTTATCTCACCCCTCTCTCCCTACCTATTCATCCCTCATCTCTCTTATCTCTCTCACCTCTCTCTCTCCATCCCTACCTCTTCCTCCCTCTCTCCTTCCCTCTTTTTTTCTCTTTATCTCCTCCTCCCTCTATCTACCTAGACCTCTCTCTATTTTTGTCTCACCTCTCTCTCCATCCCTACCTCTCCCTATATCTCTTCTTTCATATCTAGTTCTCCCTACCTAGTTGTCCCTCTATACCTATTTCTCTCTCCCTCCTTGCCTCCTCTCTCTCAATATCTCCACCTTCTTTCCCTCTCTAATTATCTCTCTATCACCTCTCTCTATCTCTCTCCTCCCTCTCTACTCTCTCTATCTCTCCCTCCCTACCCCTCTTTCTATCTCTCCTCTCTCCCTCCCACTCTTTCTATATCTCTTTGCCCTCTCTCTACCTATATCTCTCCCCTTCTATCTATCTCAACTATCCATCTTTAGCTATCCCTCCCTCCTCTCTCTCTTCCACCAAAATTCACTCTACATCTCTCTATCTAGCCTACCCCTATATACCTCATTTTCTCTCCCTCTCTCTTTCCCTCTCTCAATCTATCTACCTTTCTCATTATGCATCTACTTCTCTCTATCACCTCTATCTCTCCCCCTTCCCTCTTTACTTTCTTTCTCTCTATCTCACCTCTCTCTCCTTAAATATCCCTCCCTCCATCCTCTCTCTCTATCTCACCTATCTCTCCCTCCCTACCTCTTCTTCCCTCTCTCCTCCATTCTCTACTTCCCTTTATCTCCCCTCCCTCTCCTTACCTACCTCTCTCTCTCTCTCTATTTCACTCTCACCTCTCTCTAAATCCTTATCTCTCCCTCGATCCCTACCTCTCCATCCGTCTCTCCTTCCCTCTCCACTTCTCTATATCTCCCTTTACTCTCTCTACCTACCTCTCTCTCTCTCCATCCCTACCTCTCCCTCCAACTCTCCTTACCTGTCTAATTATCTCTACCTACCTATCCTTGTATACCTCATTCTCTCTCTCTCCCTCTCTCCATCCTTCCCTCTGTCAATCTATCCACCTTCCTTCTTCTCTCTCTAACTTCTCCCTCCCTTCCCCTCTCTCCTTACCTCTCTACTCTATCTCTATCTCAACTCTCTCTACCTACATATATATCATTCCCTCATATCTCTCTCTCTCCTACCCTCTCTCCCTCTCTCAAGTCTCTCTATCTCTCTCCCCTCTACCCTTAACCTTTAAAACCCTCTACCCTCTATCTCTCTCCCACTCCCTCTCTCTCTTTCTCTCTCTATCTCACATCTCTCCCTCCTACCTGCTCTCCCTATCTCAAGTCTCTCTCTCTCACTCACTCACTCACTCACTCCTATATCTATCCACTCTAACCTTAGCCCTCTACCCTTAACCCTTAAACCCTATATCTCTCTCCTGTTTGCTCCCTCTCTCTCTCAAGACTCCCTCCTATCCCCTCTCCCTCTCTTAGGTCTCTCTCTCACTCACTCACTCCATCTATCTCTCTCCCCTCTACCCTTAACCCTAAACCCTTAAACCCTCTACCCTTTATCTCTCTCTCACTCCCTCCCTCC
>CM021101.1:537284074-537397875 GCA_007115665.2 Sequoiadendron giganteum
AAGGGTTGAAGTTTGAGGGTTGAGGGATTAGGGTTTAAGGGTTGAGGGTTGATGGATTAAGAGGGTATATGGGTTAAGGGATTAGGGTTTAAGGGTTGAGGGTTGAGGGTTGATTAAGAGGGTATAGGGGTTGAGGGATTAGGGTTTAAGGGTTGAGGGTTGACATGGTATAGGGGTTGAGGGATTAGGGTTTAAGGTTTGAGGGGTAAGGGTTAAGGGTTGAGGGATTAATATTATAGAGGGGTTGACTGATTAGGGTTTAAGGGTTGAGGTTTGAGGGGTTGAGGGATTAAGAGGATATGGGGGTTGAGGGATTAGGGTTTAAGGTTTGAGGGTTGAGGGATTAGGAGGGTATTGGGGTTGAGGGATTAGGGTTTAAGAAGGGTTGATTGAGGGGTTGATGGATTAGGGTTTAAGGGTTGAGGGTTGAGGGTAGAGGGATTAGGAGGGTATGGGGGTTGAGGGATTAGGGTTTAAGGGTTAAGGGTTGAGGGTTGAGGGATTAAGAGGGTATGGGGGTTGATGGATTAGGGTTTAAGGGTTGAGGGTTGAGGGTTGAGGGTTGAGGGGTTGAGGGATTAGGCCTCACTTATCTCACAATCCCTCTTTGTCAGGCCTCACTTACCTCCCACCCTACTTTCTTAGGTCTCTCCTTCTCACCCCCTCTCTCCCACTTTGACTCCCTCTCTCTGAAGTCTCTCCTTTTCAAAGGAACATATTTGGTGAGCACCAAATGGGTTTTACCTTGAAACGGTAAAATAAGGGTTGACCCCATGATTCAGGTCCACATTCTCCTGTGTTTGTCTGGTTCAAAACTTTATCCGAGTCAGAAATGCCTTTTTTTCTACAGTTGACTTCATATTGTACCAATCTATGCTTGATCCATCACTTTTTTACCACCAATCTGCATGGTAGACAACAAAGAAGATATTTTGAAGTTTCTACATCATTTTACATCATTTTACATTATTTGAGGTAATATATTCATTTTGGTAAATTGAAATGTTTGTCTTTAGTATATTTTTTTGTTTTTGACAGTATAAACTAAATTTCCTTAATGATTTTATTAATCATAACAATTGGACTTAGAATTCAACATTGAATTAGATGGGATTTGCATAAAAAAGTTCAATTTTTAGATTTGCATAAAAAAGTTCAATTTTTATGAGTTTGAAGAACAAAAAAAATAAAAAACATGACATTTACTTAACATAAATTTATTTATGAATTCTATTTGCAGTGCTTATAGTAGTCCATTTCCAGCATGGCTAGTGGAACTCTTTGTATTTCATTCTTTTTCCAACTAATTTGGAAAACTTTTATTTTCATCTAATTTGGAAAACCTCATTGCCAAAGAAATAGTGAATAATGATAAGATATAGCATCACAAACCCTTCTTTGAATCCATATTCTTCATGACTTTGTTGACAATCAAAATTTTGGTTTTGAGAAAAATAAACACAAGAGTCTCTAGTTTTCATTTAGGTGGCAGCAATTTATATCCTAGGCTTGTGATTCTCATTGATTTGCTATATTGAATGGTTTCCACCCCTTTCTGCATCAATTTTTTTGTAAAATACATTACTTACTTTTGTTCTATGTGTGTTTGTGGACATGTAGCATTCAAGGTCATGCTGAGGAAACGACCGAAGCCTCTACCACCAGAAGAGCGTGCAGTTAAAAATGCAAGGAGGAGAGAATCAAAAAATGTAGCTTGTGAAGCAAGGGAATTGCAGCCCATACAACCACAAACTTATGTGCAATCTACGAGAGTTGTCAAATTGGCAAAAAAAAGGGCATGAATGAGGAAAGTTCGTGGAAGGATAGGAATGAATATAGAAGTTGGGGGCACATCATCAACCATAGGTGAAGCTCAATGCACATCTCCAATTGAAGACACATTGACAACAACATGTGGTTTTCCAGGTACATCGTAAATCACATCTCCAATTGAAGACTCACCATCAAAAACATTGCGTTTTGAAAGTACATCAACAGACACATCTCTATTTGAAGGAACTCCACAAACGACATCTCAAGTTGGAGGTACAACATCATTTACATGTCAATCTCAAGGTATGTCATCAATTGCACCTCCAATTGAAGGTACACGATCTATCCCCAATGTTGTTGACCTTCCCAATATTGACACAAATTTACATTTGAGAACTCCTCCTAGAGTTTTGCATAGAGAACCTACATTTTTTATTGATATTGATTCCAAAACGTACATGTCAAAGATATGCAGAAAGGATATGGAGTTTGTTTTTTGCGAAGCTAAGTGAGGGTGGAAGATGCCAACTATTTGTTGAAATGATGAGGCAACTCAAATTTAGGCCCGCCATGAAGGCTTTTGGGGTAAGAGTTTTGAATGACTCAAGTAAAAATTCCATTGTAAGGAACTTGATGAGTGCATACAAGAGCGTGGGTTCCACCTCACGCACAAAGGATAGTTGTGCCACACGACGTGTGATGACAACAACACTGTTAAGTAGTCAAACAAGGAACAAGGTGAACCTTACAAAGGCAAGTAAGTCTTTGAAAATAAGTATATCATATCTAATGAGAGCCAAAGGAAGGCGTGAAAGAGTGGAGGATCCAAATAGCAATGAGTTATGGGCATTTTTCAGGTAGAGTGCCATGGAAAGACACAAGAATTGCTCAAGGCTTGAGATCTTTAATTGTGAATTATTGGAAGGATAACACAAGGAACTCTCCTAATCAAAGAGATGTTGTAAGAAGTAGAATTGGTAGTATAAACCGTGAGCCACATCCAATGCATTATTTGGATACCACTCAAACCCAATTTTTTGCTGATTTTGTACAAATGTTTCCTGAAATTAAAATATGTCAAAGGTATTTTGAAATGCTAAAGCATTTTTATGTCAAAATAAATCACACACGCACTACTTGTTGTTGTAGGGTTCATATTGAGTTTTCTAACCATTATGATGTTTATCGACGTATATGTGTAGATATGTAGACTGATAATGTTTTGCAGGAATGTAACATAATGCCTCCACCTAAACCGTCAAGGAAATTTGTCTTCCATTTTATATGAAAGAGAGGATGGTCAATTTTTTTACAAAAAATCATGTTTGGATGGCACATGTGATCATTGTGGTGGCATGCAAAATTTTCCAATTTTCCAACACATGGCTAGTACACACACAATTGGAGACAAAATTGTGGAATTTGGCAACTATACGACAGTGGCATACAGTCTAAAAGATTGGAAAAAAGAAAAGAAGTGTGAATTGGTTAGTGATAAGATTCCAGTGTATCAGTTTATGGGAATTTTTTGTGATTGGGTGGTTTATGATTATGAAATGCATACACACAGAGCACAATGGTTGGACTCATAGTTCAAGTTATGCAAGGACACATTTCCACTTTGTCATATCATTTCAGTTATCGAATTCACTAAGAACTACACACTACAACCATAGAACGAGGTGCAATCACAGTACTACAACTCTATGCAGGTTTCTATATTTGTACATATAGCATTCATTCATGCAAATTATAGTATAGAGGAAAATAGAAAATTATTGAGGGAGTATCACTTTTACATCAGCGATGATCGCACACATTCTACAGAGCTTGTTCAAGGTTGCTTTCATATGTTCTATGCCGATCTGGCTAACAGGGGCATACCATTTAGTCAACATATCATATGGTTAGATAATTGTACATCACAATTCAAGAATGCCAGAATGTTTTACTGGTTGAGTAGGATGCATAGGATTAGTGGTGTTCAAGTTATGTGGAACTTCTCAGAGGTCGAGCATGGAAAGGGGGAGCATGATGGAGCAGGTGCATGTATCGAAAGAGCCCTAGCACGAGAAGAGTTAAAGTACACAAACAATGTAAAGTTGATAGATGCAAGATCAATTGTCCAGTGGTGCAATGGTTCAATGGGTCTAGGTAGTGAAGGCAATTCTTTAGTTCATAGATTTTTTCATTTAGTAGATGATACTAACATTGGAAAATATGAGGATTGTTGTACACTAACAAGATCGAGCGAGCTACACTCTTTTAGAAGCTCCAATGCAGGTACATGGACTATCCATACAAGGAAGATGGCATCCTTTTGTTATGCATATACACTTCAATCATGGAATGATTGCAAGTCAACGGAGTGGGTTGATGAATGGTCTATAAGAAGTCTAACCCCACTTGACACTTATCAGCTCCTAACAGCTCTACAAATCATAGAGATGTAATCATCCATTGACTTTGATCATGTATCGAACCTACTAGAACTAAGTAATATATCTTACTTACAAGTTTTATTATGTTTCTCAATAAATAAATCTAACAAGATGAACATATCAATGCAGGGCAAGTTTATGCGGTAATTGCAGATGAAGACAATGAAGAGGGTACAGATTATTACCTGTGCCACTATATCGAGGCCAAAAAGAAATTGGAGTCCCCAGTTATAGAAAGAGAAAACATAGAATATCCTATAGGTTCGGTGGTTGTTACTGGAACATGGCTTCAAAGGTATCTAGTTAAGAATGTTGCAGTTTGGTTGTTTGAGGACTTCGACACGCATTGGAAAATTCTTCAGTATTCGAACCTTTTCGTTGCCACCAACGTTCATTTGATCAAATATAAGGGTAAACCTGCAAACAAGAACTTGTGGAAAGTCCGTGAGTTTGACCACGAGGAAATACTCGACACAATAAAGACTAGAGCAAACCCAGATGGTTCCCTAGATTGATTTGTAAGTATGCACATTGAATTTTTAAAGCCATGTTATTGATCACTCTTTTGGACCAACACCTTGCAATAAGGCTTTTTCACGATTACTGTCTGATGTCATATGCATTTACTATTGTCATTGATCCTTTTCTGATTGTGACTGTAGGTAATACTGAAGTTTGTCAAAGTATATAAGAAAAGAACAACATCAGCTGCTAGTGCAAGTGTTCAGTGGTATGAGAAACATCGGTTGCTGGTGCATTTTCCGGTTGTCAATCTTCTCTTTCTTTTCCATCTACTAGATTTATCGGATTGTTATATGCTACATGTTTTATGTTAAGCCTCTCAGTGATATATTTGAAATGTATACTTAGGGTCATCAAGAGATGATAAAGTAGCGAAAGGGCACATCACCATTATAGGACCTTCAATTGACCTCCTTATCTAGCATGCATGAAGGTGATAGTAGGTCTCATCAGCTATATGACTGACATGATTTAGTTATTGCTCTTTTAATATTTTTATGTGAGTCTATGTCTAAGATTAAGAGGCTTTTGCAGGTTTTTTGTGGACCAAATTCCTATGATACTACACAACCACAAAGAGGCTACTACCCATGTGTTTAGTAGGAAGCAGGTGATGCACATGTTTTGAACCATTTTGGAATGTAAATAGTTGGGCCAGCTGAGGTGGAATGGAAAAAAGAAACTGGGCAGCAACTCCTTTTGTCCTTTTCTCAAGTACAATATATTTCATGATTTGTGTTGGAAATGGGAGGATTATTTCCCTGCATGTATTGCTACAAGTATTAACAAATGGGAGGATTTTCAAGATGTTCTTCCATCACTATTGTAATATTTTTCATTGACTTACTGTATTTTTTGAAGACTCCACATTCATAAGGACCTATTGTTGCATACACAACCATAGCTCTTGGAGTTTTTAGACACTGACTAACATAAACTTGATAGTCATAGGACATTGACTATGGTGAGTGAATTTGATTGTCAAGCACTTTATAATCATACACTCACTGTACTTAACAACTGATCACTACGCATTTCTAATCTGTCCTTTTCATTTGCACATTGCCATGTACAGTGACCCTTCACAGTTCCCTTGTGTTCAAACATTCATGATGCTTGTCTTAATCAATAACCTTCCTTTAAATCTATTTTCCTTTGATGAAGTGACAAGGTAGGGGCAGCGTATGCCTTAGAGAAATCGATGCAACCTAGGTCATCTCTAACATACCTTAGGGTATGACATTCAATAAAACAACTACTATGGTTCAACCGACTCGATCCCTTAAGGGTGCAAAGTGCAAAAGGGCAACAATATTTGACAGGGTATTACTCATAAATCATGGTGATTACAAAATATCTGTCTAAACCTATGAGTTCACATTGGGCCCCTCTACAATAACCTTTCTTGGTTTTTGCTATCTCAGAGGCTTTTTCCTATGGTGGCAAATTTTCACTTGAGGAAAAAGTTGTCAAATGCAAGTAGTTGAAAGTTGCAAAGTGGTGCAACTTTCGTTTTGTAGCTCGTGTGACCAAACAAACTATTCCAATGCATCCGAGTGGGTACGTTTACGCTAGAAATGGTCCTCTTTCACATCTAAACAAGCAGAATCGCTCCGAGCTAGTTCAACTGGATCGATCCCTTAAGGGGCCAAAGTGCAAAATGGTTGCGAAATTCAGCATGCTAACTCAGACACTGTGATGCTTTGAAAATTCTCGTCTGAACCTACACATTCACGTTGGGTCCCTCTACAATAACCTTTCTCAGTTTTTGCTATCTTAGAGGCTTTTTCCTATTGTGGCGAATTTTCACTGGAGGAAAAAGTTGTCAAATGCAAGTAGTTGAAAGTTGCGAAGTGGTGCAACTTTCATTCTGCAGCTCCTGTGACCAAACAAACTATTCCAATGCATCCGGGTGGGTATTTTTACGCTAGGAATGGTCCTCTTTCACACCTAAACAAGCGGAATCGCTCTGAGTTACATTCAACTGGATCGATCCCTTAAGGGGCCAAAGTGCAAAATGGCTGTGAAATTCAGCATGCTATTACTCAAATACCGTGATGCTTAGAAACTTCTCATCTAAACCTACAAGTTCACGTTGGGCCCCTCTACAATAACCTTTCTCAGTTTTTGCTATCTTGGAGGATTTTTCCTATGGTGGCGAATTTTCACTCGAGGAAAAAGTTGTCAAATGCAAGTAGTTGAAAGTTGCAAAGTGGTGCAACTTTCGTTCTGCAGCTCATGTGACCAAACAAACTATTCCAACGCATCTGGTTGGGTATGTTTACGCTATGAATTCTCCTCTTTCACACCTAAACACGCGGAATCGCTCTGAGCTATGTTCAACCAGATCGATCCCTTAAGGGGCCAAAGTGCAAAATGGTTGCGAAATTCAGCATGCTATTACTCAGACATCGTGACGCTTAGAAACTTCTCATCTAAACCTATGAATTCATGCTGGGCCCCTCTACAATAAAATTTCTTAGTTTTTGCTATCTCGGAGGCTTTTTCCTATGGTGGCGATTTTTCACTTGAGGAAAAAGTTGTCAAATGCAAGTAGTTGAAAGTTGCAAAGTGGTGCAACTTTCGTTTTGCAGCATGTGTGACCAAACAAACTATTCCAACACGTCCAGGTGGCTACGTTTATGCTAGGAATGGTCCTATTTTACACCTAAACATGCGGAATCGCTCTGAGCTACGTTCAACCAGATCGATCCCTTAAGGGTCCAAAGAGCAAAATGGCTGCAAAATTCAACATGCTATTACTCGAACACCATGATGCTTAGAAACTTCTCATCTAATCCTACAAGATCATGTTGGGCCCATCTACAATAACCTCTCTTAGTTTTCACTATCTCGAAGGCATTTTCCTGTGCTGGCGAATTTTCACTCGAGGAAAAAGTTGTCAAATGCAAGTAGTTGAAAGTTGCAAAGTGGTGCAACTTTTGTTCTGTAGCTCGTGTGACCAAACGGACTGTTCCAACGCGTCTAGGTGGGTACGTTTATGCTAGGAACGGTCCTTTTTTGCACCTAAACACGCGGAATCACTCTAAGCTACGTTCAACCGGATTGATCCCTTAAGGGTCCAAAGTGCAAAATGGCTGCAAACTTCAACATGCTATTACTTGGACATCATGATGCTTAGAAACTTCTCATTTGATCCTATGGGATCATGTTGGGCCCCTCTACAATAACCTTGCTCGGTTTTCACTATCTTAGAGGCTTTTTCCTATGGTGGTGAATTTTCACTCGAGGAAAAAGTTAAAAAATGCAATAGTTGAGGCATATTATCAAACAATTCACTGCCTTGTCTATGGCTTGTCATGGCATTCCATCACCATGAGACCACTTTTCTTTGAGGAATTTTTTGAAAAATTTCAATGGATTGTCTATGCTATTCCTTACTATTATGCTTTCCTAGATTTTTTCCAAGCATCCATAGCTTGTTTGAAAGCATCTGTTTTAGGCTTTTAGCCATAGCAAGAAGGCAATCAACTATTTGATAAAATGCTTTGGTAGACATATGTGAAAAATGTCATAGCATAGACAAGGGAATGAACTATTGAAAAAATGCCTCAAAGAAATGTGGTCTCATGGAATTCCATGACAAGCTAAAGCAATTGGCAACTGCTCCTAGTTATTAGTTATACAATGTGAATTAATTGCATAACTGCTTAGGTTGACTTTGTCAAAAGCTATATTGTAATTGAAATTGTGTCATCTATCAGCATCTAGTTATTCATTATGCAATGTGAAGTGATGCTTTGAGTTTGAAATATGTGCAATGCATGAATAAAAACTACAAAAATCTATTTTCTATATTTCATTAGTTAAACTCTTTATTTTATTTTCTCTCTATATCTCTATGCTATGGAAATGCCTTTCGATTTCAAAGAAGATAGTTTTTATCTCTTGTTATAAAAAGGAGTAGATATACAATGTTAAAGAAGAGTGAAAGCACAACTAAATTTATCATTTCAAAGAAATTTTTTTGATGCATTTTTTCAAATAGTTCACTACCTTCTCTATGCTATTGCTTACTATTATGCTTTTGATATATTTTTCGAAGCATCCATAGCTTTTTCAAAATCACTTGTTTTAGGCTTTTAGCCATAGCAACAAGGCAGTGAACTGTTTGAGAAGATGCTTTGGTAGACATGTATGAAAAATGTGGTAACATAGACAAGGCAGGGAACTATTTGAAAAAATATCTCAAAGAAATTTGGTCTCATAGAATGCCATGATAAGAAAATGCAATTGGCAGCTGCTCCTAGTTATTAGTTATGCAATGTGAAGAAATTGCATAACTGCTTAGGTTGACTTTGTTCAAACTATATTGTAATTAAATTTTTGGCATCTATCAGCATCTACTTATTACTTATGCAAAGTGAAGTAATGCTTTGACTTTGAAAGATGTGCAATGCAATGTAATCAATGACATGAATATAAACTACAAAAGTCCATTTTTTACAATTCATTAGTTAAAATATTTATTGTATTTGCTCTCTATATTTCTATATGCTATGTAAATACCTTGCAATTGTATTTAAAAGGATTAATAGGTCAGTTAGGTGGTATTTGAAAAATCAAGTTGTGAATGAATGGTAATTAAGAGCAAAATTGGCAAATTGCCATCTTAGAAGTCTAACAAAGGGTGGTTATGGTGGTCGATCGGCTCAAGGGGTAGTTGGAAGGTGGTATCAAGATATATTTCTATAATACCCTGATTTGAGGGTTGATTTTGTTTAATTTCTAATAACAAAATATACTTGAAAACGTTGATCACTAGTTTTCTTTGTTTTCTTGAATTTTCTTTGCCTTGCACAGGCCCATACAAGTCTATCATGACTTGAGGCTTTGGATACTTGATTGCATATTTTTTTACTCTCTTTGCATATGTTCTGAAGGTTTAAATCCACTATTGGTGTGTGTGGGATCAGCAAACTTGGTTACTGCTCTATTTTCTGTGTTAGGGGTTTTGAGGGCAACACCATGACACATTAGCCAATCCACCTACTATTTTGACCCTATTTCTTAGTGGATTGGCCTATACCATGATTATTTTGGTGTATGAATACTTTAGACGCTGAGAGAATGAATAAAGTCAGTGGGGTGTGAAGTTCTAATGCTGTTCAGGGGTGTTTCCACCATGAAAGTAAGGAACTCAAGTACTGAATCTGAGAAAGACTGAAAGGAATGGGATTGTGAGTGTTCTTTAAGTTAGGGCAGAGGTATTGTGGGGTGTTTACACCTTTGGAAGGATTGGGGGAGGTCTGGAGTTATGAGTTTCTTTAAAACGCTTGTTTTTGTGAAGGTTTAGGTTGGTTTGTGAGTAGAGGAATATAACAAGTTCTTGGGGGTCTTAAAATGGGAGAATCCTGAGTTTGGTGAGCATCCTTAAGACTATTTCAAGTTTCCTTGGTTTGGAGGTGAGTTTGTGAGGGGGTTCCTTTGGAAATTAGGCCTAATTGTGAAGCCTAGAGCGAGGGAGGTGTATTGAAAGTTCATGTTGGTCCAAAAGAGTTACTATTGGTTTTGGAATATGTTGTGTAACCCTGAAAAGGGTATCTTAATCCACCTTTAAATGGTTAGGTGTTTTGGAAAGGTTAGGAAAAATTAGGCTTGGACTGGGTTTTGAGTTTGGTGCAGGAGCACCTACACCACATCATCAATTTTTTTTTATTTGAATACATCAATAGGGAAATGTTAGTGTCTTTAGGTTTATTTTTTCTAATAAGCTTTGAGAGATCAAACATAATGCAAATAAAGGGTGTTTTGTGTCCTAGAAGTCAATTAGAAATCATATAAGTTGTAAAATGCTAACAAAACAACTTTAACACAAACAAATGTAATTAAGGGACCAACTAATCCCAAGGATGGTTATGGGAATTGGGGAGAATATGGTTGTTGTAAAATTATTTAAAAATCCTTACCAAGGCTCGAATGAGAGAGTGGAAGAAGTTTTGTAATAATTTTACACAACAAACACCACAGTTTTGAGCAATTTTCTAGAAAAATAATGTTTTCTTGATATTTTTGAGTGTTGTATGGGCACATACAGGTTCTCCATGGTCCAATAATTTTAGAGGATGTGTATATATTTTTTCTAATTCATTTATTTTTTATTTGGTGTCTTAACTCTTTGTTTGTAGAGAGAACCAACACAAACAGTGACTGTCCCAGTGTTGTTGAATTAAGGGTTTGAGGAGAAATTTGTGATGTAACAATCAATCCACCTGTTGTTTGCTATTGTATCTCAATGGATTGATTGAAAACATGTTAAAATAAGTGTTTCAAATCATTTTGGAATAAGGAGTCATAATTATGTGGTGTTTTTGTGACTGTTCTAAGATTGAACAAGGGTTTTCCAACATGGAAGTGAGGAACCAAAGAGAGGCTTTTGAGAATTAATGCCTGTAAGGGTTATGTGAGGGTTTGATGAGTTCGTGTAGAATTATTTTGAGGTTTTTGGGGCTTTGGAAGTGTTGAGAGAGGTCTGGAGTTGTTTGTTTGTTTAAAACCCTTGATTTTATGAAGGTTTTGGAGGGTTTCTTGGGTTTTGTGAGTTAGAGGTTCTGTAGACACAAACTAATGACAAAATTTGAGGTTTGGCACCATGAACTAAGACTATCCAAGGAATTTGGATAGATACCTAAAGTTGGAAGGGTGGTCCCTTTGGAAAAAAAGGGCTAATTGTGAAGCCAAAATTGAAGTAGGTGTGTTGAAAGTCTATGCCGGTCCAAAAGAGAGACCACTGATTCTTTGGTATGTTGTGTAGCCCTGAAAAGGGTATCTCAATCCATCTTGTAATTGTCTAGTGTTTTGGAAAGGTTGGGAGAAATCTAGCTAAAACTGAGTTTTGAGTACTACAAGAATAACTAGTCACAAATGTGAGTTTTGGAAACCTTGATGAATCTATCTTAGGGATTGTTTTCAATTGATTCAATTGTCATTGTATGAATGTTGATGGTCTTTGTAGGGCCTTGGTGGAGTCTTGTTTTTCATTTGCAAGGTTGAGGAGTTGAGACCCTTGAGGGTGGGTTGATGCCTATTAGGCTAAATCATTATGAAGAAGAGTTCTTGATTGAGAATTGACATTTCCATTGTTGTGAGTCTTCTCCACCTTGGCTCTAAATTAGAGTGCTACAAGGGTGGATTGTTGGGTAAGATGTTGAATGAAGAGTTTGGTTTGATGGGGCTTTGAGGTTGTGTAGATTGCTCAAAATAGGTTGTATTAATCTTGTTAGGAGCCCCTTGAAGGCAGGTTGTCAGACTGATTGGGTTTGAGCCTCCTTGCCTCTGCATCGGTGAGGCACAAGTAATTGAAGCATTTCAAAGGATACAAACCACCACAAATGGAGCTTACTTATACAATACACTTTAGATGGGGCTTATTGAGTATTCCATAGTAATTAATTAAGCATTAGATGTAAACAAAATCCATGCCTACAACATTCAAGCATACAAATTACACAATACGCATGATAACATCATTCAAGAATGGCAGTAGCAAAATAAGAGTTTCTTTAATCAAAAATACGAAAGGCTATACAATGATATATTGATAAAAGTATATAAATATATCCAAAAAAAACCATATATTCTTAGTACAAAGGAGCCATTTTGACAAAATATCACATATATATATCAATAGTACAAAACACATGTTCCAAAATGCCACATAGGCATACAACAAACAACACTAATACATAGTCATTTCCCTCTAGGGGAAGGAAATAGATCCCTTGCTACCTTCAAAATTCGGCTGGATGGAGTGAATATTGCTTGTCTTGTCTTTTGAACACGCCCGCTACTCCTCCTCTCTTCACTCTGGACCTTCAACTGATACAATTAAAATTAAAGATGTTAAAACATAGAAATTGAATTATGGAATGACATATAACAAAATGTAATCACTTACCACATACATATAGTCATCATGCACATTTAAAGCGTCACCATGTCCACGATCTAGAGTGACAACCACCTGTAGAAACCATGAAGATAAAAATTAAACTACATAAAATTATTGTGAAAATTTTCTATAATAGACCATAAAAGAGAAAATATAATGTCATATCGACTAATCTATTCCATACCTCTCTCAATGGATCAGAACTGGCTATTGCTGCAACAACTCCATGGTCCATCGTGCCACCAACATCACCAGGGCTATCTCTTGTCAATAGCTGCAAATGAAATAATATCTCAGGTATCATGTTGATATAGGAGAACATAATGTGACACGATCAAGGAATACTTGAATGCAATGTTTGTGTTTCTCATCAATTTTTTAGATTTGTATATACACAAAATTATGAAAACTAGCTAACATAGATTTACAACCCTATTAATGAATAAAGGCTACCTGAGTGTACGTTGTTTGAGGATATGAATCACAAGGTGTGGAGAAAGAAGGTGCACTAGGAAACTGTTTGAAATCTGAAGCATGTTATGAGACAAACATTCAAATATAACATTCAACTGTTCAAATGAAATAATAATATCTTCAATACTAGTTGCATACCTATGGAATCATCGTCAAGAATGTATAAGGGTTTGTAAGAACAGAGCATCCCTCATGAACAATGCGACCCTGAAATTTCATCATATCAAAATTCTACTAATTTAGTTATTCTTAAATTTCAAAATATATTTTAATAAACAACATTAAAATAACTTGCTAAATTTTACCTGAGTGTCAATGCCGAATGTATCATTCAGAATATCATCTGTGAAAGCCATCTCCTCTGCAACTAACATAGGTTGTGTAGCTGCATCATGAGCACCTTGATAATTGTACATGCAAATAACACCACAAGCACCACAATGGTGGGGTGGACCTTGGGGCCTACACGTCTCCTCCACACAAGGCTCTACTAGAGGACTCACACACTGTAAAATGGTCTGGGTGAGTGATCCAATTGACTTCATCGTGTCCACCTCTACACTATCCTTAACAATGGAAGGAACAATGACATGCTCCACCATGGGTCTACCCAAGGCTCTCGGTCCCAACTATGGATTATGTTGTGCAATAGGTCTATCATGTGTGGAGCCCCCACCTCTACCCTGAAAGTCTACGATGTCAAAATAGTTTGGCATTTTATTGAGGACAAACTCGCAATAGAGTTTCCTCAAAAAGTATTGTGGCACCTCATGGTTATTGCATGGAGGTTGGTCAAATACCATCCATCACCGCTCCCAAAATTTGTTTCTAATTAAATCATGGTGGCACCAATGGATGGGGAACCTCCTGCATGCATGGGACAAAGGTTCATTGGCTTTTGGGTCTTTAAATAGGGCACACAACTCAGCTTTGCTAATTTTTAGTTTTTTGACATCTGCATATGACAAACCATTAGCATAAAATTGCCTCATCTCATCTCTCTTAGTTGGCCAAAAATTCATTTGCTCGCTCATTTCTCCTACATGAGTTAAAATTGACTTCAATGATTCAACAATCCCTCTCCTATAAGGGCAGGTTTCAGCGTGCTCGGTTAATCTTGAAATTAATTGTTGAATGTCTCTTTTATTGTTTTCAATTTGATTTTGAATATTTTCTTGTGTTCCTTGAGAATGCCTATGAATTGATGGGGATTTCAAGTTGTTCTTGTATAGGAGGCTCTTGATGAGAGGGTGATTGTGAATTTTCAATGTTTTGAGGTGGAGATTCATTCCTTGAGAATTAGAACAAAGTTTTATTATAAAAATCTATTTAAAGTTGCATTCCAAATCAAATTCAAAATAAATAGAATAAAAATACACACCTCTTTGCAATCTTGACCTCTCTGATGTGTAGGCGGAATTCTCATGGAAAATGGCAAGCTAAGGATGCAAATAATGGAGGAGATTTGGCGAGCGCGAGCTACAAACTTGAAATCTTCCTTCTCAAGCCGCAGGTTGAAGACAAAATGAGGGTTCCAAACCCGACTTTTGTATTTTATGTCTAGAAATACATTTGGCACACGCCAAATTTTTCGTGCACCAAATGTATTTTTTAGACATTTGGCGTGCGCCAAAGGCCTTATTTCGGTGTTTTTTTTATCGTTTTTTCAATTTGGCACCTAAATTGTGTCACAGATTGGTGCACTTACCCTGCAACTTTCATTTTTCAACTCATTTAACCAAATTAACTATTCCAACACATTCAAATGGGTACATTTATGCCAAGAATGGTCCATTTTTGCATCCAAATATGTTGAATCGCTCCAAGATATGTTCAACTGACTGAATCCCTTAAGAGTCCAATGTGCAAAATGGCTACAATCTTCGATGGGTTATTACTTAGATACCATGATGCTTAGAAACCTCTCATCTGAGCCTATTCGATCGCTTTGGGCCCCTTTACAATAACCTATCTCAGTTTTTTCTATCTTAGAGGTGTTTTCCCATGGTGATGACTTTTCACTTGAGGAAAAAATTGTCAAATGCAAGCAATGTAAATTTGCAATGTGGTGCAACTTTTGTTCTGCAACTCATATGATGAAAAAAAATATTCCAACACATCTATATGGGTATGTTTAGACTACACATGGTCATATTTTTCACCCAAACATTACGAATCGCTCTAAACTAAGTTCAACTTGTTGAATCCCTTAAGAGTCCAAAGTGCAAAATGGATGCAATCTTTGATGGGTTGTTACTCGAATACGGTGATGCTTAAAACTTATAATCTAATCCTATTATAATTTTTTGGGCACCTCTACAATAACCTCTCTCAATATTTTCTATCTCAGAGTCGTTTTCCTGGTGACAACTTTTCACTTGAGGAAAAATTTGTCAAATGCAAGCAGTGTGAAGTTGCAAAGTTGTGCAACTCGTCTAACTAAAGGAACTATTCCAGTGGATCTAGATGGGTATTTGTATGATAGGAATGGTCCTCTTTCCCACCCAAACATTCTAAATTGCTCCAAGCTATGTTCAACCAGTTGAATCCCTTAAAAGTCCAAAGTGCAAAATAACTACAACCTTTGACGGATTGTTACTTGAATACCGTGATGCTTAGAACCTTCTCATCTAATGCTATGAGATTTTTTTTGGCACTTCTACAATAAAATCTCTCATTTTTTGCTATCTCTAAGGTGTTTTCCCATGGTGGTGACTTTTCGCTTAAGGAAAAAGTTGTCAATTGAAAGTAATGTAAAGTTGCAAAATGATGCAACTTTCATTCTGAAACTCATGTGACCAAATGGAATATTAAAATGCATCTAGATGAGTATGTTTGCATTAGGCATGGTCCTATTTCACACCCAAACATGTTGAATCACTCTGAGCTACATTCAACTTGCTAAATCCATTAAGAGTCGAAAGTGCAAAATGGTTGCAATCTTTGATGGGTTGTTACTTAGATACCGTGATGCTTAAAAAATTCTCTCTCGATCCTATGAGATCATATTGGGCCCCTATACAATAAAATATCTTGGTTTTCATTATTTTGGAGGTGTTTTCTCATGGTGGTGACTTTTCACATGAGGAAAAAATTGTTAAATGTAAGTAGTGTAAAGTTGCAAAGCGTTGTAACTTTAGTTCTATAACTTGTGTGACAAAATGAACTATTCTAATGAATCTAAGTGGCTATTCTTATGTTACGAATGGAACTATTTTTCACCCAAACAATTCGAATTGCTTTGAGCTATGTTTAATCAACTGAATCCCTTAAGATTCCAAAGTGCAAAATGGCTGTAATCTTTGATGGGATATTCCTCGAATACTGTGATGCTTAGAAAATTATTGCCTAAGCCTATGGGATTGTGTTGGGACCCTATACAATAACCTCTCACAATTTTTTCTATCTCAGAGGTTTTTACTCGTGGTGGCAACTTTTCACTTGAAAAAAATGTTGTCAAATGTAATCAGTGTAAAGTTGTAAAGTGGTGCAAATTTCATTCTGCAACTCATGTGATCAAATATACTATTCCAATGTGGTCATATGGGTAGGTTTACACTATGAATGGTCATCTTTCACATGCAAACATGTCGAATCACTCGAAGCTACATTCAACCGACTGAATCCCTTAAGAGTCTAAAGTGCAAAATGACTTCAATTTTTGATGGGTTGTTACTCAGATATTGTGATGCTTAGAAACTTCTCATATATTCCTATGGGATCATGTTGGATCCATATAAAATTATCTCTCTTAGTTTTTTCTATCTTGAAGGAATTTTCCCATGGTGGTAACTTTTCACTTGAGGAAAAAGTTATCAAATGCAAGTAGTGTAGAGTTGCAAAGTGGTGTAACTTTCATTTTGCAACTCATGTGACCAAACACACTATTCCAATGCATCCACATGGGTATGTTAATGTTATTCATGGTCCTCTTTCACACCCAAACATGTTGAATCACTTCAAACTATGTTCAACCAGTTGAAACCCTTAATTGTCCAAAGTGAAAAATGGCTGCAATCTTCAATGGGTTGTTACTAAGATACCGTAATGCTTAGAAACTTCTCATCTAAGCCTATGGGATAATTTTTGGCCCCTCTACAATAAAATCTCTCATTTTTATCTATCTTGGAGGCTTTTTCCTATGTTGGCAACTTTTCACTTGAGGACAAAGTTATCAAATGCAAGCATTGTAAAGTTGCAAAGTTGTTCATTTTGCAACTTGTGTGATCAATTTTTATTTGCAAAGGTGTCTGCATGGATATTTTTATGTTAGGCATGGCACTCTTTCACACCTAAACACATCGAATCACTCTGAGCTATGTTCAATCAGTTGAATCCCTTAAGAGTCCAAAGTGCAAAATGGGTGCAATCTTTGTCAGGTTGTTACTCAAATACTTTGATGCTTAGAAAATTCTCATCTGAGCCTGTGGGATCATGTTGGGATCCTCTAAAATAACCTCTCTCAATTTTTTTTATCTTGGAGTCATTTTCCCATGGTGGTGACTATTCACTTGAGGAATTTTTTTTGAAATGTAAGTAGCGCAATGTTGCAAAGTAGTGCAACTTTCATTCTGCAACTCGTATGACCAAATGAATTATTCCAGCATGTTCAAATGGGTATTTTTACACTAGGAATCGTCCTCTTTTGCATCCAAACATGTCAAATCACTCTAATCTATGTTCAACCAGCTAAAACCCTTAAGAATCCAAAGTGCAAAATAGCTACAATCTTTGATGGGTTATTACTCGAATACCATGATGCTTAAAAATTTCTCATCTAAGTGTATGGGATCATGTTGGGCCCCTCTAAAATAAAATCTATTGGTTTTCGCTATCTTGGAGCATTTTCCCATGGTGGTGAATTTTCACTTGAGGAAATAGTTGTCAAATGCAAGCAGTGTAAAGTTGCAAAGTTCTACAACATTCGTTCTACAAATTGTGTGACCAAATAGACTATTCCAATTTGTCTAAATGGATATGCTTATGTTAGGAATGGTTCTCTTTCACACCCAAACACGCCAAATCGATTCGAGCTAAATTTAACTAGTTGAATCCCTTAAGAGTTTGAATTATAGTTATTGTCAATGAATACTGAACACTTTTTGAGATGCAAAACTTAGCCTACTAGTGAAACATTGGATCCAAATATTCAATATCAATGATGTATAGTTCTTCATGCTCTAGAGTTATAAAACTTGATGTGGTGGTAGTTATAGGACCATGTTTCCCAATGATTTTTCATGTCGTTTCACACATATAAAGTGGAAGGAGGTTTTTTAACTAATTTAAATGATGAATATGGGAGAAATGTGATAACTAAACATGGGTGATGCATCTAGAAATCAAGCTTATATTATTGTTCATACACATCTAATATCTTCTGAATATCATTAAAACTGACCTATGCATTGATTTCATTTAATCAGAAGTCAAGTATTGTGATATTAGTAGATGCAAATAAATTTTGTTGGTTGGATCAATAACTATCATGTATTTTGATGTGTTCATACAAATTCATAGAGGTATATGTATATTCCCATGAGATTTGAAACATCCACTTTTTCTATAGATGCAAATGCAATGATTTCTAAGATTTAGAATCATAACCATTAGTTGTTGGATGTTAGCCTCCGCCATGAATTAAAAGCAATACATTTTGCTATGATATTTTTTATGGGAAGGAACTCTTACAGTTCATTTGAAACCTTTTGGTGTTAAAATAATTTCCACTAGACAACAATAGAACTCAAGAAGCATGAAGCATACATCCAAATACATGAAGTATGAACATGAATCACGAAGAATAAATGTGAACACATGAATTATACATTGGAAGCATGAAGCATACATGTGAATATAAACAATATATGTAAAGTATACATGTGAATAAGTCAAGAAAAAGTAATGGAAGCATTACAAAGGATACAAACCACTAGGAATGGAGCTTATTAAGAAATCGACAATAATTATTTAAGCATTAGATGTAAACAAAACCCATAACTACAAAATTCAAGCATACAATTTACACAATACACGTGATAACATCATTCAAGAATGGCAGTAGTATAATAAGATTTTCTATAATCAAGAAGTCGTAAGGCTATACAATGATACATGTTGATAAAACTATATACAATATATCCAAAAATGACATACAAATTTACTACAAAAGAGCCAAATGGACATAAAATGTCACATATATATCAATAGTACAAAATATATGTTCCAAAATTCCACATAGGCATACAATAAAAGACCCTAATACATAGTCATTTCCCTCTAGGGGAAGTTAAAAATCCCATGCTACCTTCAACCATTGGCTGGATGGAGTGCCTATTGGTTTTCTTGTCTTCCAAATATGCTCACTAGTCCTCTCTTCACTCCTTTGGAGATGCAACTGATACAATAAAAATTGTAGATGTTAATACATATAAGTTGAATTATGGAATGACATATAACAAAATATAGTCACTTATCGCATACAAATAGTCATCATGCATATTTATAGCATTACCACATCCATGATGTAGAGTGACACCCACATGTAGCAACAATCAAGATAGAAATTAAACTACATACATGTATCATAAAAATGTTCAATAATATACCATAAAAGAGCAAATATAATGTTGAATCGACTAATCTATAGCATACCTCTCTCAAAGGATCATAATTGGCTATTGTTATAGCAACTCCATGGTCCATCGTGCCACCAACATCACCAAAGATGTCCAATGTCAAGATTTGAAAATGAAACATATCTGACAGTCATATAAAGAAGTTTAGGTAGTCCCTTTATAACTATCATAAATGAGTAGAAAATGAAGATAAAAAGAGCAACAATATGACTACCATAAATGAGCAAAAAATAAAAATGTAAAAGTGCAACAACTTCATAGATAAAAATACAAAAAAATCATGCATCATGAGTGCAACAAATTTTGAAGGAAGCTAGTCAAGAATGGTGATACTGATAAAAAAAATCAATACAAGGTAAAGGTCAATGATAGTGATAGAACTTTAGAAATTTGATGGTTTTTGGCTGGTTCTATGCAAATTTTAATAATATTTCACCCTTGTGATTGATGGTTTGGTTTAGGGTTTTAGGGTCTGGTACCCTTGTTTCAAATATTTAAGTGCCTTAAACCCTCGGATTATGTTTTTGCATTGACCCCTATATTAGGTTGTTGCTTGTCCTAGTTATAACCTAGGATATTGCACTTGTTGTCTTTACTAGCCCCTCTGCCCAAGCCCATCGGTCATTGGGTCCCTATTAAATGTTTAAATATTTCATGGTCGGCTCAAAATATTTTTCCTTTTAAAGACTTAAGTCATAAGTATTTAAATATTTTTGAGGGTTCACTTTTCGTCAACCTAGCTCATGGCCCCTTCTTTATAACTAACCTTATCTGGACGTGAAAAAAATACAAGCTATTGGATGAAATGGATAAGTTCCAAGCCTTGCATGCACACCACACATCATTTAAAAAATGTATTTTTGTTGGGTCATGCAACATGTGTGGTTGCGCCATGTGTTTTCTAATTCATGTGGGACCCAATCCCACTATTGCCATGGTCTCATTTGGTGATGGATCGATAGCTCATACATACCATCTAGTCCCAATCCAAGCTTTAACATGCATGCCATGCAAAATATTAAATAATGTTACCTAACACTATGCGTGGTCTGCATGATGGTGACACATGGACTCTACTGTTGGCATAAGAAGGTTGGATGGGGCTCGTGGGTGGTGGACATGTTTTCTGATTTGGGAATACATCATTGCTTGATGGACTCACCATCCACTAGCATGGAATTTGCAAATGTCTTTGACTTGATCTAAGACATTCATAAAGCCATCTCGGTAATTGATCGACAAATAACATTCAAAGAAAACAACTAGCCATGTGATGGCTTCTTGAACTCTGCAAATGGTGAGAATTAATGGAATTTTCTCTTAAGAGGATATCAATTTTATCTCCACGTGTGTGAAGAGCTACTTGCTAGAAACTATGAAGAATGGTACACCGATTTCCATGTACCTAGGAATTAACGGTGGTGAAATAAATGCCAACGAATAATCACTCGCTCACTCATTCTACTCTTGGAGCTTTGATGATCAAAATCATCAATTTTCTCAATAAATCTGGATGAAGGCTCATTATTTTCATCATAACAATTAGGAGTCTGAATTTTTTTGTGGCTAGTGATTGCTCTTGTGAAGGTCTTGAATATTGGTGCAAGATGAGTAGGTCAACTTATTCTCTGTCATCTGTGTGTAGGTCTACCAAGGTTAATGTTCGAAGGTTGCATGATGATGTGCCATTACATGAGTAGAGTAATCTTCAAGGTGCTTCTAGCCTAAACATGGAATATATGGGGCCCATCCCAGTAGTTACTAGGTGTAGCTCTTGGTTGAAAGGCCAAATTGCAATTGCAGAAGAGGTGATGTGTGGCAAGGAGAAGAGGTCTATAGAGACCAAAAGGAAAGATAAGATATGGTTGGGTCTCTTTGGGGAGGAAAAATTCACCTATTGATGTATTTGGTAGCTCCAGTGATAGTGATACAAAGACTGACTTCAGTTACAGCCAATTCCTTAAGGCTCTAACTGAGATGGCTGGTGTGAACGAAGAGGTCCTTGTGGTTTCTCCAAATTCTGCAATGGCATCATGTGAGGTTGTTGGTTCTGGTACTGAGAAGTGTGTTGGTAATGAAGGAGTGGTTGTTTCACATCCTACTATGGCGAAAATGTGAAGTGGGCGCATGTATCATGGCCCTAGTGCTAGTTCGAGTTCTGGTTGATGGTGGTGATGTCTGGTTTTCAAATTTTGTTGCAATGATGTTACCTGCTTTTTGAGTTTGACGTGGATATGAATAGCACAGCCTTAGTGGTATTTTGAAATGGGTGTGGTGACACTAACAGGTTTTGTGGGTCGTTACAAATTTTGATTCCCCTGCTCAGTAAATGATTACATCTAACCAGCTGAGAATTTTAAAATGCAAGTGAAATTTTTCATTTAAGTAAAATTTTGATGAAATGTAACTGTAATGAGCTCAATGCTTGTTGCTCTCTTATGATATAAAAGAGATTTCAAGGCTCATTACAGAGGTTGGAATTTTGAGTCCAGAATGGTCTAGGTAAAGTATAGGTATAGTGAATACAAGGAAAAATTCTTGATAAATCTCCTAGCTAATTGTCTTGGGTATGTGTGACTTATGAAATAGTCTTAAATAGTTTTATGCAACTGACTGATATTGAAACAAATCTATAAAATTAATGCATGTGCTCTCCTGTGTACAGTTGTGGCAGATCATAAATAAAAATGTAGACACGAAAAATATAAAAGTTTATCCTACACACCTGATCCTAATCTTACTAACATCATTTCCTCCTAAATCATCCCCTTTACTAATTAATTTAATTAAATAATCTTTATTTGATTAAAATCATCATATTTCCTCTCTTAATTAAATAAATCAATTTATCTAATTAAGTCATTCTCTTCTATTAATTAAATGAATCATTTTATTTCATTAATCCTATCATCCCTCTTTTAATTAAATAATTCACATTATTTAATTAATTCTCTAAAGTCATCTCCTTAAATTAAATAAATTAACCTTTATTTGATTTAATCTAACATCACTCTCTTTAATTAAATAAATCAATCTTTATTTAATTAAATCTAAAAAATCATTATTCCTCTCAACTTTGATTTATTTAATCCAAAAATCTAAGTCAAATTGTCAAATCACCTAATCTCTACTTAGTTTGATCAAATCATGATTAAATCTAATCCTAATCACTCCAATCCTCTAGATTTTGCAACTTGCAGAATAAATCAATTTATTTGATTTATAAATTCATCAATTTCCATTCAACAGGGCATCTTTTGTGGAATATTCTTCCAATTCAAAAATCCCTCCAAAAGGGATGGGTACCTCCAACAAGGCATTTAATGCCTCTTACATGTCCTTGGCCTTGAACCAAGTGACATTAACTCCATCTCCCTTCCCTCTAAACATGTCACTTTCAAATTTCAAATTCAATCTCATAGCATTTATCATGCACATTGACCAAATTTTTTTCATTCCTCCTCCAATCACAGGTGGACAAATGGCCTTCTCTTATTGGTTGGTCTTTTGTCCCACATTCACCCAAATCCTTCAATCTTCCATTTCTTCAAATCTATAAATAGAGGCCTCCTCTATTGCAATATCATCCACAATTTTGAGAGCAAAGTTATTAGCTTCACATTAGAGAAATTTCATCTATTTCTTGAGCACTTGCCATCACCATAGCTAGGTTATTGCAGGTTTTCTCAAAGAATCATCTTGTTCTTCATCAACAAAGTGGATCAATCTCCATCATATCATCAAGCTTACAAAGGAGTTGGGAAAGGGCCAATTTCTACACATTATTGGCACCAATTCCCCCATGGGATTAAGTGTTTGCATTGCTTAAGTAGATTTTATTTAGTTTTTTGTATTGTTCTTCATTTCATTTCTATTATTAAGCATTGTTAATGAATTTCATGGGGAATCCTTCTTCTAACTTGCATAGAGATCTAATTATATGTTTTTTTCTCATGTTTGTGTAGGTTTAGGATTGGGGTTCATATTTTGGTGCTAGAAGGAGGACGAATCTGAAGGTTCTCATCACGTTTTTTGAAAAATTCCATGTTTTTTGTGTTTTTTTTGTGGCTCACAGGAAACTCCACTGCTCATAGTCCAATGGCACCAAATTGCATCACTATGAGTCAAACAGTGCTATATTTCACCACTCCTAAACTCCAAACTCCTTTGCTGGAGTCTTCCTGCCCGAAAATTTTGAATTTCAAACTCAACCGTGGGTTTTCCAAATTTCAAACTGTCACTTTCCAAACAACGCCACAATCGTGGCCACTGTTTTTCTGTAGAATGCCGCTCTCAATCATCAATGGCATTATATTGTGTCACTGACTTTTCCAAACTGTGCCGCACTCACGGATTGTGTCGTTGCAGTTGGGTAAAAGGCAAATTTTTAATTATTTTTAACATTTTTTGTGATGCAGGAACTTCCCGCGGTCATAACTTTTGACTCAGATGTGGGTTTTGGCTGAAATTTTACAAGCGATTTCATTACGAGGTGGCATGTGGATTCCCTTCTAACTTTGAGTAGGTTGGTGGCCATTTCAACACATTTTCGGGGCTTCAAACTTTCATCTTGGCCCTCAAAATGCCAATTTAGTGTTTTTTTCTAGTTTTTAAAAAGTCATTTTTGTTAATAACTCAAAAATCATGTATCAAATTTAGGATGTTACTTTGCAATTCATCCTATCTAAGTTTTAGAAAGTCTTTCGGAAAAAATAGGACTCTCAAAGTTATGCATGCAAAATTACCAAAATTGGAAAAATCTGACAATTGTTGAAATCTACCAAAAAGGGAAATTTCTTGATCAAGAGTGAAGGAAGGAAAACAAAGGCCAAGGGTTATTTATGATTTTATTATATCAGTGTATGAAGTGTTTTTAAACACTTTGGGAGAACTTATAATCCCTTTCTAAGGATTTGGTTACTTTCATGCTTTTAGGAAACACTAAGTTTCTTTTGGGCTCTAAAAAGAACACTACAAATCTTTCAATTTTGCAACAAAGGGCTTAAAAAGAACTTTAGGAAAAACTCACTAGATTTGGTTTGGGGATTAACAATTGAACAAGGAAAATTCCATATTTCATTTTGGTGCACTAAAAAGAATCAAATCATTGCTTTGTGGACTTAAAATGAACAAGTGCTTTTTTGTTTTGTAATTACTTACCAAAAGTAATATCACTAAAAGGATGTATGCACTTCTCTCATGCTTTATAGCGATCTTGAAAATCAAAAATATTTTTTGTGATCTTAAGTTGTGTAAGTGATTTCCTTCACATTTCATTTTGGTTTTAAAAATTGAACCAATCTTGCGAGTGTGAGTGGTGCATATTGTGAGTGTTCTCCCTTTGTTTTTCAACGAAGGTTGATTGAACTGCAGGATATGTTTGCCTGCTTTTGTTTATCTTAGAGGGTCTTCCTTGTGGGAAAAAGTAATCACCCAAGGGAATGACCCAACTGGGAACACGCTAAATCCAAGCAGCTTCCAACTGATATATAAGTGTGGATTCTCGAGGAAAGTTCAAGAATCATGAGGATTATTCTGACGAGAAGGGCAACAATGGTCTCTCACCACATGGATAGTCCCCCATGAATGGAATTCTCGCATTAAAACCCTTTTTTTAGCAAACGCTAAAATTCTTTCTTTTTTTGGTACAAAAGGTCATGTCCTTTGAAGCTACCCCACGTAACATGCGGTTTTGTTGTAGAGATGAAAAGTATGCCATGGGAGTTTCATGGGTAATGATGCTTGGCTGAACCAATAAGCGAGTGCACTATAAGGGGGAGCCTGTGTGTTTAAGCATCTAATCATCTGCACTAAATATGCGTAGCTGGATTTATCCAAGTGGGAACCCAATGAATATTGTCTTTTCATCCTAGGATTGTGCATGATTTTGAAATCAAAACACTTTGCTTGCTCAAAAAATTTGAAAACAAACATTCACAAGATCTTCAAAATTTCAAACCCTTTAGGAGAAGCAAATACCCTTGAACAAATTCACATGCTATTGCTTTTCCTTGGGATTCGTATCCTTAGAGGCTTCTAAGCATTTGGATTTCATCTCAATTTTCTTACTAAAGTCAACAATAGGTAACCTTTTCCTTGATTTCCTTGATTTAAAAATAATCCACTTTGTGGGATGAAAGAAAATTAGGACATTGGACATTCAGTTTGAAAACCTAAGCAAGTCATTAATCAAGATTAACCCCAATTGAACCCCACACATGTGCGTGCAATCTTTGGTATTATGGTTTTCCATGCAAACATTGATCTTTTGGTTTGAAATACTCTTAGGGAAAAACATGTTCTTCAATATCTTGGTCTAGTAAACAAGTCCTTTTAGGTTCATCTAGGATCAAGTCAAACACTTCACCCATCTAAAACATCAATCAAATCCCATTTCACCAACAAACTCTTGCAAAATTTGAAAAAATCATTCATGCTAGACTTCTAGGCAAAACTAAACTCATCTTGTTTGGTTAGATATGTGTAGATGAATCCTTCTTCACATATTTGACCAAATTATCAATCCTTGTGAACAAGTTTACCTCTTGATAAAATCTAACATCTTGGGGTCTAGGAGTTCATTATCTTGTTTGACTTAACACACTTAGTCAAATTATCCTCTTGTGTATGAGTTTACTCTAGGATAACACAATTTCCTATAATTTACAAGTTCATTATCCAAAATCACCTTGTTTGACTTAACACAATTAGTCAATTTATCCTCTTATGTACAAGTTCACTCTAGGAAAACACAACCTCCTAGAGTTTACAAGTTCATTATCCAAATCAATCAATCAAAATCAAATCAAATCAAGTCCTAAAGTCTAACATTGATCCAAAGTTCCTAAAATTTCAAACACCCATACCCCTCACCCTTTCATCCTTCATCTCATCATTGGTCCTAAACACCTTAGAGGTTCACTTTTGCAATAAGGTCAAAACACAAGAGGAGCATGGAATATAAACTTGATTCATACACCATGAGTAATCCAAGTCAACCAAACTATTAGGGCCTTGCTATACCAATTTATTTTCAAAATTTGCATTTGTACAATCCATACATGGGATCATTATCTCCTACAAACCTCAATGATACAACAAAAGTGAGTTTTCCCAATATAAATTTTGGAACATCTTTTCCTATGGTAGATTTAAATTAAATTCAAAACTTACAAATCTATCAACCAAACAATCAAGGCACGAGCCTTCCCCCTTTACCAACCATCAATCAACCGAATCCGAGCAACACCCCAATCATAAATCAAAACATCATACCAAATCCTCTCATCTTGCCATTGATATCGCAACAACAGGTGGCAACCATTCAAGCAACCCCAGCAATCAACACATCATCTACCACCCCCCAAATATCTCAAAACATGGTCTCCTAGGAACCAAGCATATTAATCACACCCTCCACCACACAAACCCCAATTATCAATATGACCACTCCTTTCATCAGAATGTTCAACACCATTCCCAAATCGCCAAAACACAACATGGCAAATTCATTCAACATCATGTTGCAAGGAACTCAACAAGCATAGGCTCAAGCTCAAGCCCAACACCAAGCTTAGCAAGTGCAAGCTCAATACCAAGCACAATTGCAAGCAGCTCGACAATAGACATTTCAACAAAGCCTACAACAATATCAAGCGCAATAAGAAGCAATCCAATTAATAGCCCAACAACAAGATTTGTTGGCACAACAACAACAAGCATTGTTGGGACAACAAATGCAGGCATATCAACAAGCCCCACTCATACAATAGAGCTTGCAACAAACTCCCACCACAATCATTGAAAATGATGATCAAGATCCTTCGACCAATGATCATGTTGAAAATGTCTCTACATCACCTAATGAGTTAGAGGACATATCTCAAGAATTTATTCCAAATCATGATCAACATCTTTGACCAAGGTCTAGCAATGATCCTTTCCAAAACATATGGACATCGTTTGACCTCATGACATTTGAGAAATTTCCTATGCCTAATGAAGATATCCAAGAACCCTTTATAAGTAATCCATTCTTTGAAATTGACCCATGTCAAGAACTTGATCCAAAGCATGTCGATTTGTTTTTTGAAATCATTGGAGATCAAGAATTTGTATCTCCAAGATACTAAAATGATATAATGGACACTCTCCTATCTATATGAGATGATCAAATCCACATAGAACATACCCCTCCTTCTACCCATGAGATGCTTCACGTGGATGGACATGTAGATGATCTTCATTCAAAACAAGATTCCTTTACTCCTGGCATTATTACACAAAAAGAGCAGATTGTTGATTCCTACGATCAAACTGAGTTGTCAACATCAAGATCAGATATATCCCAAATTTAGACTAAGGACACCATGTATGGAGATATCCATTATTATCCACTCAAGGGAATAGGTCAGACAAAACAAGATATTCCAAAGTCAGCAAAGCAACAAATTGAAATAACGTCATCTGCAACGGTCATTTATCAGAGAATGCATTCTGAACAAGACATCTCAAAATAGGGAAAATCAAAGAACAAAGATGCTACTACCACCATATTGGGGGTAACTTCATCTCAATCAAACACCAACATAGGGGGCATGAAGAATCCTTATGATGAAACCGATGTCAATACTACAACCATCCACGTCACGAATCTTCATCCACCCATCCCCCCATCCATGAATTGGGGCCAACATCAAAAGAAAGATTTGAATCAGAGCATGAAGAATGTCATCAAAGAAAAATTAGTACTGAAGCATGAAGGACAAATCAAATGCACATGGATACCAAAAAATACAAAGATGTCCACAAAGGAAAAAGTAGGATTCTCAAGAAACATACAAAGTATATCAAGCAGTTGGTCCTAATTCAATGCACACTTTCATATCCACTCATCATTTCCCATCTTCCCAAGTTTGGAGAGTCAAAGGTTCCAAGCTATCAACCAATGCATCTCCTGTTCCTAAACACACAACACCATCCAATCCTCCACACATGTTATCCAATTCTCACATTGACCATGTGTTGGCAAGACCCTTCATCATCAGGATTCAAAAGGCACTCTATTGTGATGTGCACACAAGGACAAAGTTAACTCCGGTATCGACAAAGTAGATCAAGAATATCAAAAGTTGCATTCAAGTGCACATATCTTAGCAAAGTAGCTTCTTCAAGCAGAATATTGATGGAACATTATGACAGAAGCATCTACATTGACACCACTAGGTGGTTCAACATGAGCTTAAAATCTTTCATAGGAAAAAAAAAACAAAAAAAGAAAACAACAAAAAAATCAAAAAAATGATTGAAAATAGTAAAGAAAAAATTCGTCCTCTAGTGAAAACAAATTTGGTGGCACTTTGGAAATGTACCATGATGAAAACCTGGAAAACAGGCGTCATGTGTAGAATCGAGCATCTACATGCACCATTTCAGTTGGAAGCATCTCATCCCATCCATAATAAATCCAACATTCCCTCCATCTTACCCATAATAAATCCATTCATCCACGAACCATTTATCCAATCCATGTTCATATATCTGCATCCATAATCCAAGTTATCTTGATCTTGGCAAAGTTTGGTGCACACTTTACACTTGCTTATGATAGTCATCTTGACATGGGTCATTTTCATTGATCATATCCAATCCAACATTATCTAAGCCATGAATCATTATCCAAACAAACTTCCACTATCTGAACCCCTTATCTTATCACAAGATAATCCTTGGCATCCTTTGCATGCTTACCACATCCATCCATCCTCACACCTATCCAAGAATCCACCTGTGGCCTTCCATACATTGCTAGACACTAGGGGCAGATATTTACATCTTGCTTCAGGAATAAATCTTGATCTATATCCTCCAACTTATGTGGTGATCCGAACATTGGAAAACATGAAATTAAATTGGTCAAGCATTTGTGAGCCAAAATCCAAATCACTAAACCATGGCATATTTTGACGAGAACTTGTTCCTTATCAAGCTTTATCTTTCATCGAACATCAATCCAAAAAATCAATATCAGTCTCATCTAACTTGTGCGTTAGTGTCACATTAAATCATTCAAACAATTTTTTTCCAAATCAAGCTTCAAAATCTAACCAATCCATCATCAGCTCAGGATATCCTTCCCAATCATTGTGTTGCTTAACACTATCCTTGCATTGTTGTGTGTCCTCAACAATATTATCATCAAGTATTCATCATCATCCTCATGTTGTTTAACACTATCCTTACATTGTTGTGTATCCTCAACAATGTTATCATCATCAATCAATTTGATCAATCAATCCTAGCTTGGTTTTCAACAAAATTCCAAAACAAAGAACTGATATCATCATGCATCCATATCCAAAACATCCAAATCATGTCAAAATCTAAAACATGTCAAAATCAAAAAAATCAAAAAATCGAGTTAGTCAAGTCTATTGTCAATTGAACTACGTCATCTTTGAGCTTGAATGTAGGCAAGGTTGATCTTTGATCATCCCCCAAGACATTTTAGGTCAGTCCTTTAGGCGTCCGTCACAATAAAATGGCAATCTATTTTCCCATCTATCTCATCAGTAATCAAGTCTATCATCAGTCCAAACTACGTCATCTTTGAGCTTAAACATAGGCAAGAGTAATCCTTGATCAGCCCCCGAGACACAAAATCCAAAAAAAAAAATTGAAAAATCCTAAAAACAACCTCAAAACATTTCAAAATACTTAAAACATCCAAATATTTGAAAAACCCAAAATGGTGGATCCGTCTCATCTCGCTTTCACATGCAATAATATCCTCTCATAATAAATCAATCATCATCTTCATCCTTTGGTAAGTCAGTCGGAAGCAAGTCTAGCAGTTTCTAAAGTGAACACCTAATCGTCAAAGTCTCAAGTCTAGGTCAGTAAGTCAACAAGTTAATCAACTCTCAGTATCAATAGCTTATCATCCAATCAAATTTCATCATCACCTGATCACAACATGTCCTAGGATGCATCCTTCTAACGATAGACATCAACATCAGACATCACCGTAGTTTAGTCTTGGCTAGTGATATGAAGAACATTAGCTTGTTTGTTTACTTTATCTTAGTCTTTTTGACTTATCTTATTTTGCGTTCATTCCAAGGACCTCTCAATGATGCCTAATCAAAACATGTTTAGAGAGAAGGGAATGGGGCAATGATCATTATATTTTGTCTACTATGCTTGTTGGATATTCGTGTAATATAACTTGGCGAATACTTGCTTTTTTAGGTGTATCCTAGCAAGGTTTATGTATGTCAGGTGTGAACAAGAATACTCCTATCTGATTGTCGATTCAAAGTCTATCACACTAGGCACAATGCCATCCTGGTCCTTTATACCTTGATGCATCATACCTATGTGTGTTATCAAACATAAAGTAAATGGCCCTTTTAAAATCCCAACTCCTAGTACCTATTTTTTTAGGTTGGTTCTATGCAAATTTTAATAATATTTCACCCTTGTGATTGATGTTTTGGTTTAGGGTTTTAGGCTCTGGTTCCCTTGTTTCAGATTTTTAAATGCCTTAAACCCTCACGTTATGTTTTTGCGTTGACCCCCTATATCAGGTTGTTGCTTGTCCTAGTTATAACATAGGTCATTGCACCTATTGTCTTTACTGGCCCCTTTGCCTAAGCCCGCCGATCATCGGGTGCCTATTAAACATTTAAATATTTCATGGTCGGCTCGAAATATTTTTCCTTTTAAAGACTTAAGTCATAAGTCTTTAAATATTTTTGAGGGTTCACTTTTCATTGACCTAGCCCATGGCCCCTTGTTTATAACTAACCTTATCTGCACATGCAAAAAATACAAGCCGTTGGATGAAATGGCTAAGTTCCAAGCCTTGCGCGCACACTATGCAACATTTAAAAAATTTATTTATGTTGCGTCACGCAATGTGTGTGGTTGTGCCATGTGTTTTCTAATTCATGTAGGACCCAATCCCACTATCGACATTGTCTCATTTGGTGATGGATCGATAGCTCATACATACCGTCTAGTCCAAATCTAAGCCTTAACATGCATGCCATGCAAAATATTAAATAATGTTACCTAACACTATGCATGATCTGCATGATGGCGACATGTGGAATCTATTGGTGGCATAAGAAGGTTGGATGGGGCTCATGGGTGGTAGAAATTTTTTCTGATTGGGGAAGACATCATTGGTCGATGGACTCACTGTGTGCCAGCATGGAATTTTGAAATGACTTTGACTCAATCTGAGACATTCATAGAGCCATCTAAGCAATTGATCGACGAATCACATTCAAAGAACAAAACCAACCATGTGATGGCCGCTTGAGCTCTGCAAATGGCGAGCATTAATGGAATTTTCTCTTCAGAGGATATCAATTTGATCTCCACGCATGTGAAGAGCTACTTGCTAGAAATTATGAAGAATGGTACGTCGATTTCCATGTACCTAGGAATTAACGATGGTGAAATAGACGCCAACAAATAATCACTCACTCCCTCATTCTACTCTTGGAGCATTGATGATCAACATCATCAATTTCTCAATAAATATGGATGAAGGCTCATTATTTTCATCACAACAATTAGGAATCTGAATTTTTTTGTGGTTGGTGATTGCTCTTGTGAAGGTCTCGAATATTGGTGCAAGATGAGTAGGTCAATTTCTTCTCTATCATTTGTGCATAGGTCTACCAGGGTTAATGTTTGAAGGTTGCACGATGATGTGCCATTACATGAGCAGAGTAATCTTCAAGGTGCTTCTAGCCTGAAGATGGAATATATGGGGCCCCTCCTAGTAGTTACCAGGTGCATCTCTCGGTTGAAAGGCCAAGTTGCAATTGTAGAGGAGGCAGTGCATGGCAAGGAGAAGAGGTCTATAGAGTTTGAGTAGAGACCAAAAGCCAAGATAAGATATGGTCGGGTCTCTTTGGGGAGGAAAAATTCACCTATTGATGTTTTCGGTAGCTCCAATGATATTGATACAAAGAGTGATTTCGGTTATGACCAATTCCTTAAGGCTCTAACTGAGATGGCTGTGTGAATGAAGAGGTCCTCGTGGTTTCTCCAATTTTTGTGATGGCACCATGTGAGGTCATTGGTTTTGGTACTGAGAAGTGTGTTGGTAAGGAAGAAGGAGCAGTTGTTTCACATCCTACTATGGCAAAAATGTGAAGTGGCCACATGTATCATGGCCCTAGTGCTAGTTCGAGTTCTGGTTGATGGTGGTGATGTCTGGTTTTCAATTTTTTTTGCAATGATGTTGCCTCCTTTTTGAATTTTATGTGGATATGGACAACACAACCGTAGTGGTATTTTTAAATGGGTGTGCTCACACTGACAGGTTTTGTGGGTCGTTACAAAATTTGATTCCCCTGCTCGGTAAATGATTACATCTAACCATATGAGAATTTTAAAATGCAAGTGAAATTTTGCATTTAAGTGAAATTTTGATGAAATGTGACTGTAATGAGCCCGATGCTTATTTCTCTCTTATGATATAAATATATTTCAAGGCTCATTACAAAGGTTGGAATTTTGAGTCTAGAATGGTCTAGGTAAAGTATAGGTATAGTGAATACAAGGCAAAATTCTTGATAAATCTGCTAGCTAATTGTCTTGTGTATGTGTGACTTATGAAATAGTCTTAAATAGTTTAATGCAAATGATTGATATTGAAACAAATCTATAAATTAATGCATGTTCTCTCTTGTGTACAATTGTGGTACATCATAAATGAAAATGTAGACATGAAAAATATACAAGTTGATCCTACACACCTGATCCTGATCTTACTAACATCGTTTCCTCCTGAATCACCCCCTTTACTAATTAATTTAATTAAATAAACTTTATTTGATTAAAATCATCATATTTCCTCTCTTAATTAAATAAATCAATTTATCTGATTAAGTCATTCTCTTCTATTAATTAAATGAGTCATTTTGTTTAATTAATCATATCATCCCTCTTTTAATTAAATAATTCACATTATTTAATTAATTCTCTAAAGTCATCTCCTTAAATTAAATAAATTAACCTTTATTTGATTTAATCTAACATTACTCTTTTTAATTAAATAGATCAATCTTTATTTAATTAAATCTAAAAAATCATTATTCCTCTCAACTTTGATTTATTTAATCCATAAATCTAAGTCAAATTGTCAAATCACCTAATCTCTATTTAATTTGATCAAATCATGATTAAATCTAATCCTAATCACTCCAATCCTCTATATTTTACAATTTGCACAATAAATCAATTTATTTTATTTATAAATTCATCAATTTCCTTTCAAAAGGGCATCTTTTGTGGAATACTCTTCCAATTCAAAAATCCCTCCAAAAGGGATCCATGGTACCTCCAACAAGGCATTTAATGCCTATGACATGGCTTTTACCTTGAGCCAAGTGACATTAACTCCATTTCCCTTCCTTCTAAACATGTCACTTTCAAATTTCAAATTTTAATCTCATAGCATTTATCATGCACATTGACCAAAATGTGTTCATTCCTCCTCTAATCACATGTGGACAAATGACCTTCTCTCATTGGTTGATATTTTGTCCCACATTCACCCAAATCCTTCAATATTCCATTCTTCAAATCTATAAATAGAGGCCTCCTCTATTGCAATATCATCCACAATTTTGAGAGAAAGGTTATTATCTTCACATTAGAAAAATTTCATCTATTTCTTGAGCACTTGCCATCACCATAGCTAGGTTATTGCAGGTTTTCTCAAAGAATCATCTTGTTCTTCATCAACAAAGTGGATCAATCTTCATGATATCATCAAGCTTACAAAGGAGTTGGGAAAGGGCCAATTTCTACACATAATTAGAACCAATTCCCCCATGAGATTAAGTGTTTGCATTGCTCAAATAGATTTGATTTAGTTTTTTGTATTGTTCTTCATTTCATTTCTATTAATGAGCATTGTTAATGAGTTTCATGGGGAATCCTTCTTCTAACTTGCATATAGATCTACTTATGTTTTTTTTTCTCATGTTTGTGCAGGTTTAGGATTGGGGTTCACAAAAAATATCAAGTATCTTTTCATTTATCTTTGGTGTTTTATTTGAATGTATGATTTTGTTCCATGATTTAATTCAAAGAGTTAATTAAATAATTGAAGAGATTCATAGGTTTGTGATAGTTTGCAATGGATTTGGTAAGAAGTAATACTTTTACTACTATGAGTTTTTGTAATGTAATGCATTATGAAAATAGTCCATTCATTTCAGAGTTAAATATTTTGTGTATTACAAGATATTTCATGTTTGACTCTGTAGCCCAATTGATGAGGCACTGGAATATTTGTTAGGTACTCATGCTAATCTGATGAATGAATGCAATTCCTAGCTATGGATTCAAAGTTAGAACATTACATAAACCAAATTTTATTCATTCAGATATGTAAGTCTCGTACATACTTGTGTTCCTAGCAAATGAGGGGTTATTTGTGTAAAGGTTAGCCAAATCTTTGATGAATAATGCATGTTTGCAATTAGCAGGGACAAATCTATGTGTTGAAGTGCTCTTGAGGCCTTGAGTATCAAATGAGAACAATAAGGAACACCCTCCTTTGTCCCACAAAGCCTAAAGAATAGGAGCAAAGACCTTAGAATCCTTTGCTCATTTGCTGGCCACAAGATTTTGTGATTCTTGAATATAGAGGTTGGCGACCTCTTAGAGAGCCCCAAGGCTTTGTTGGAAAAAACACCCACATATAGTTTAAAGAACTTGAAACACAATGTTAAGAAAACTTTGGGAAGTGATGGCATTCTATGGAACAATACAATCCCTATTGGTGGTAGCGACCTTGCATGAAAGATTAAATGGTTGGCCTCAGTTGAGACTATATTATAGTTCTTAGAGATCATATAATGGTGAAAGTACTAAGTCCATTGGGATAGTCCAAACTCTTGCAAATGCCAAAGTTTAGTGCTCATTGAGATTCAAATTGCATATGATGATGAGGTGATGTTAATGAGGGCATGTTGTCAATATAGTGATAATTCCATAATGAAGTTCACATGAATGAAGTGAGGATTACTATGTTACTAGTAGCTTTCAAAGGGATAATGGAACATATGATGAATTAGGATGTGTCTAGGGTTTTACTATAGCAGATGAAGTTGGTTGTTGAGGTGTGCAACAGTAATGGAGAAGATAAATTTGGTCAGTAATGAGTGGAAGGAAATATTTCTTGTAACAGTACATGTGTATAGGATACAATTTGGATGGAGGGGCTATAGAATAGAAGGGATAAAGAGAGAAGACCAAGAGGGGATAATGGAACATATTATGAAATAATAGAGGGTATAATGGGATGGGAGTTGAATGCGATAATGGTAAATAGAATGGAATAGTAAAGATTAGTGGGATGGTCCAAGAGGGGATTGTAGAACATAGGGTGAACTATTAGAGGTTAATAGGATGGGAATAGGAGTAAATAAAGGAACATAAGGTGAATTAGGGGAAGATAATGGGACAAGACCAAGAGGGGATAATGAAACATATGATGAAATAAGAGAGGGTAATGGGATGAGAATAGAAGGGGTTAATGGAACATAGGATGGACTAGAATAAATTAATGGGATGGGCTAGGATGGGATAACAAAATATATTGTGAACTATTAGAGGTTAATGGGATGGGATTAGGAGGGAATAAAGGAACATAGGGTGAATTATGGGAAGATAATGGGATAAGACCAAGAGGGGATAATATAACATACAATGAAATAAGAGAGGGTAATGGAATGGGAATAATGGAATATAGGATGGACTAGTATAGATTGATGGGATGGGGTAGGATGGGATAACAAAATATAGTGTGAAAAATTAGAGGTTAATGGGATAGGATTAGTAGGAAATAATGTAACATAGGGTTAATTAAGAGGTGTCTAGGGTTTTACTATAGTACATGAAGTGGGAACTTGACCTATGTGTAGTAATAAGAGAGAATAGTTATAGGATGAAACATGGATAAAGATGGTATAACATACAATGGATAAAGGAACACAGGGGATGATGGAACATAGGGTTAAATAATAAAGGGTGAAATATGATGGGAGTAGAAGGCCATAATGAAACATAGGATGGACTAGTAGATATTAGTAGGATGGGCTAGGAGGGGATCATGGAGAATAGGGTGAACTATTAAATGTTAATGGGATGGAATTATCAATGAATAAAGGAACATAAGTGAATTAGGAGAAGATAATGTGACATGATCAAGAGGGGATGATGGAACATAGAATGGACTAGTAGATATTAATTGGATGAGGTAGGATGGGATAATAAAATTTTTTTAAGGAAAATTGTACTATAGGTTAATGGGAAGTAATTAATAGGGAATATTCAACCACAAAGTGAATTAGGAAGTGTCTAAGGTTTGAATATAGGGCATGAAGTGGGAAAATGAGGTGTGCAGTAATAATTTATAAGAGATTTGGTCAATAATGAGTAGAAGGAAAGGTTTTTTGTAACAATATGTGTATAAGATGAAATATGGAGGAAGGTGGTATAATATATAAGGTGTTAAAGATTGGGATATGTGATATAAAATGGTTAAAATATGCGTGATGATAGGAATGGAAGAATGAGATGGACATTAAATGGTAAATATAATTAGGATCTCACAAGACCAACCAATGTTTGTGTTTCTCATCAATTTTTTAGATTTGCAAACGTAAAATTACAAAAACTAGCTAGCATTGTTTTACAACACCATTAATGAATAAAGGTTACTTGAGTGAAAGTTGTTTGAGGACATGAATAGCGAGGTGTGGAGATTGACAAAGGTCCACAAGGAAACTATTTGACATGCAAAGAATGTTATGACACAAACATTCAAATAACATTCAACTATTCAAATGAAATAATAATATCTTTAATACTAGTTGTATACATGTGGACTCAACATCAAGAACAAATAAGGGTCTACAAAAATAAAGCACATCTCATGAACACTCTAACCTTGAAATTTAATCATATTGATTCTAATAATTTAGTTATTCTTAAATTTTAAAATATAATTTAATAAAAAAAATTAAAGGAAATTGTTGAATTTTACTTGAGTATTAATGTTGAATGTATTATTCAACAATTCGTCTATCATAGCCATCACCTCTACAATTGATGTAGGCTATGTAGCTACATATTGAGCTCTCTGATAATCATATGTGCAAACAACATTTCAAGTTCCATAATGGTGGGGTG
The DNA here is from genome assembly GCA_007115665.2 of Sequoiadendron giganteum. Taxonomy (NCBI): domain Eukaryota; kingdom Viridiplantae; phylum Streptophyta; class Pinopsida; order Cupressales; family Cupressaceae; genus Sequoiadendron; species Sequoiadendron giganteum. The sequence continues at coordinate 537,322,063 of CM021101.1, forward strand.
GAGATTGAGGCTTACTCATCTCCTCCATATTAGGCTCTACTAGAGGCCTTACACATTGTATAATAGTCTGGGTGAGTGAGCTAATTGAATCTAGTGTGTCCACCTCTACACTGTCCTTAAAAATGGAATGAACAGTGACATGCTCCACCATTGGTTTGGCCAAGGGTCTTCGTGCCAACTATCGATTATGTCGCACAACTGTTCTATCATGTGTGGAGCCCCCACCTCTACCCTGGAAGTCTAAAAAGTACTATGCTACCTCATGGTTATTGCATGGAGGTTGGTCAAATACATCAACCACCACTCCCAAAATTTATTTTTAATTAATTCATGGTGGTACCAATAGATGGGGAACCTCCTACATGCATGAGATAAAGGTGTGTTGGTTCTCAGGTTTGTAAATAGGGAACACAAGTCGGCTTTTCTAGTTTTCTATTTTTTCACATCTGCATACGATAGACCACTAGCATAAAATTTTCTTAACTCATGCCTCTTATTTGAATAATTTTTTTTTTCTCACTCATTTCTCCTACATGAGATACAATTGACTTTGATGATTCAACAACCCCTCTCCTATAAGGGTGGGTTTCAACATGCTTAGTTAATATTCCAATTAATTGTTCAATGTCTCTTTTATTGTTTTCAATTTGATTTAGGATATTTTCTTTTGTTCCTTGAGGATTCCTATGAACTAATGGAGGGTTTTGAGGCTGTTCTTGTATAGGAGGCTCTTCGTTAGGGGGTGATTGTGAATTCTCAATGTTTGGAGGTGGAGATTCATTGCCTAAGAATTAGAACACAGTTTTATTAAAAAAACCTATTTCAATCTACATTCTAAATCAAATTCAAAATAAATACAATAGAAATACATACCTCTTCACAATATTCGACCTCTTTGATGTGTTGGCGGAATCCTTGTGAAGAATTGCAAGCTAAGAGTGCAAAAAATGTAAGATATTTGGTGAGCACGAGTTGTAGAGATGAAAAACTCCTAGACAAGCTATGGGTTGAGAAAAAATGACAAAGGAAAGCCCATTTTCTTCTTTTTATTCAAATTTTTCATTTGGTGTGTGCCAAATTTGGTGCATGCCAAATGATCAACCAATTTGGAACACACCAAATTTGGCATGTTCCAAATGGTTTGACCATTTGGCGTGCACCAAATTTGGCACTCACTAAATCTAGCATGCGCCAAATGGTCTTTTTAGCATTTTTCTCAAGTTGGCATCAAATTTGTGTCATAGATCCATGCACTTACCCAAATATTTTCATCAATAATTCCTTGAAGAGTGATTCTTAATGAAGGAATCTCTAACTCCAAGGGCATTATTTCCTCGGTACCATAGACAAGGTTATAAGGAGTATTCTCTATGGATTTTCTTATACTAGTACGATAGGCCTATAATGCATATGCCAACTGTGTGTGCTAGTCCTTATTATGTTTGTTTACTATTTTTCGTAAAAAAAAATCAAGGGTTCTATTAGTTGATTCAGCTTGACCATTAGATTGTAGGTAGTAGGGTGTTGAGAAACATTATTCAATGTTAAATGTTTCTAAGAACTTCTTCACATCATTATTCTTAAATGGTGTCCCATTATCTAACACTAATGTAGGTGGAAGGAAGTCCGAAATGAGCAATAATGTTTTCCAATATGAAACAACATATTACCTTGGTAGTTGTTGAACGAAGGGGAATAGCTTCTACCCATTTTGTGAAATAATCTATTGTGGTAATTATAAAGGTATGTCTAGTGGAAGGAGGTGAAATTTTTCCAATTAGATCCAGTCCCCATACTGAGAATGGCCAAATACGAATTTGGGCAAGAAGCTTAGAAGCAAGAGTATGGATCAAATTTTTATGTTCCTGACATTTGTAACATTTCTTAATGTATTCAAAGTAATATTTTTCCATATTCCTCCAATAATATCCTATGTGGATGAGTTTTTGAACTAACAATCTTCCTCCAAAATGGCCTCCACAAGCACCTGCATGAGCTTCTTCAAGTGCTATGGGGATTTCAGTTTGTTTAAGGCATCTAAGTAAAATACCATTAACGGATTTTTGGTATAACACATCAGAAAGGATTATATATCTAGATGCGAGTTTGTGAAGGTGGTTTTGAATGTTCTTCTTTTTCGGCTCAGGAAAGGTACCTTCTTTTAAATAATTAAATATCAGTGTGTACCATTCATTAGAGATTTCTATAGTTGTTGATAATACTTCTTTGGATTTAGATTCTATTGATGGGTTCAGAATTGTATGGACAATAAATGTGAAATATTTTGAAGGATCTTGATAGGATATAAGAGAAGCCACACTTTCCATTGCATCCGCATGTCAATTATCTTTTTGTGGGATGTTATCAATGGTAAATGAATCAAAATTCTCTAACAAAGTCATTGTGAGATCTTTGTATTTCGATAATTTTTAATTATTTGCTTGATATTTTCCATTTATTTTCTTAATGACTAATTGTGAATCATCTCTTATATCTTAATGTCTCAGGCTCCCAGAGTTAAAGTAGTGCGCAATCCAAAAATTAATGCTTCATATTGTGTAGTGTTGTTTGTGCATAGGAAGTTTAAGTGATAGGACAAGGGAATAGGTATTCCTCCAAGCATAACTATTATAACCCCTACGCGGGAGCTAGTTCTACACTTAGAGCCATCAAAGTATAATTCCCATTTTTCTGAATAGTCAACACATTCTCATCAAGAAATGCTTCTATATTAAGTAATTCCAGGGGACAAGGGGCATCAACTAATTGGGAAGTCAAGGCTTGTCCTTTAATTGTATTTTGTGAAAAAAAATTAAGATCAAACTTAGTCAACAACATAACCCATTTAGCTAAGCATCATGATAAATATTCTTTAGTGAAAATATGTTTTAAAGGATCAAATTTCATCATCACATTTATTTCAGCATTCAATAAGTAATGCCTCAATTTACTAGTAGTGAATACAAGAGCCAAAAATTGTTTTTCTATTGTTGTATATCATGTTTTATAGTCAATCAAAAATTGACTAATGTAATAAATAGGATGTTCTCTACCATTTTCATCTTGTTGAGCCAAATATGTTGTGAGAGCATGCGTCGATGCTAATGTATATAGGATGAACAGTTTTTCTTACATAGCAGGTTGTAAAATGGGTGGAGTAGTGAGATAATCTTTCAATCTCTCAAAATCCTTTTTACAATCCTTATTCCAATTAAACTACACTTCTTTCTTAAGAAGATGTGTAAATGGTAACATTCGATATGCTAGGGATGCTACAAAATGACAGATAGCCTGAATTCTTCCTTGCAAAGTACGCAATTGAGAAATGTTTCTAGGAGGTGGCATGCTAACTATAGAATCAATTTTCTTCATGTACACCTCAATTCCTTTGTGGGATACTATAAAACCTAAAAAAATTCCACTATCTACGTCAAAGACACTTTTTTGGATTCAATCTCATGTTATATTTTTGTATTCACTCAAAGATTTTTAAGAGAATATTCAAATTTTCTTTTCGATTTAAAGATTTATCAAGAATATTATAAATATAATCCTCCAAATTCTTATGTATGTAATCATGAAAAATAAATGTCATAACTCATTGATAAGTTGCACATGTGTTCTTATATCTGAAATGCATGACTACCCAACAAAATGTTCCCCAAATTGTAGTAAATTTTGTCTTGTATTGATTTGGAGGGTTGATAAAGATTTGATTGTATCTAGAGAATCCATCCATGAATGACAACAAAACATGTCCTATAGTTGAAACCACTATCATGTCGATATTAGGAAGGGGAAAATCATCTTTTAAAGATTCTTTATATAAATCACGAAAGTCCATACACATCATAATAAAAATTTTGGGCTTTGTGACTACAACAATGTTCGAGATCCTGGGAGAATAATCTATAGGTCATATAAAACCAGCTTCGAGGAGTTTTTCAATCTCACCCTTAACTAGTAAGGCTATCTTAGGATTCATCTTTCGTATTTTTTGTCTAACTAGTTTAACATTTTTTACAGTAACTATATTATTTGTTACTATCTTAGCATCAATTCCCAACATATCCGAATAAGTCTAAGAAAATAGTTTGGAAAAGTCATGAAGTAAAGCTGCATGGTCCTCTTGTTCATCTTCATCAAGGCACTTTCCTATCTTAATCACTTTTCCCTCATTGTTAATATCTATTCGTATGTCAATTATATCTCTTGCATCCTTTATTGTCTATATCAATATCCTTACTTTCATTTTCTCCATCTCCTTGCTTAGCACTAATCACAACACATGTAACCCATTTATTTTTAGGTGTAAATGGCTTTTCATAAACTCCTAACATTTATTTCAAGGCTTCATCATCGTCAAAGTATTCCAATGATTCTTTACAAGTTGTATCAAGTAATTCAAAATGCTTCAAGGTGCGAGTTATTTTAGGTTTAGACATAATGGTGTTGATTTTTAACGATGATCTTTCATTTTCTTGCATTATCTTAGAAGGGAAATACCCCAAACCACTTTTCATCTCCTATGTGTTAGGCTCTACAGGAACATATATTCCATATTATTTCTTTCCACATCCTTTTCCACTATAACCAAGTTGTTTCATAAGCTCATAACCTATCCCATAAAGTCTTTCTATTTCTTTTGGGTTTTGTGGTTGTTGATAATCTATCTCATCAAATTTTATTGTGTAGCTTGTGTCTTCTTCTAGAGTAGATGAGGTAGATGAGGTAGATGCTTGTGAGTTTTCTTTTGGATTATGTGTTTACATTACCATTGGTTTCTTTTTTCTTTGGTTTCTTTTGTTGTGATTTTCTATTCTCCCATAAACAAAGGTGTGAAGTCTAAGGAACCCCAATCATCTTCTAATAGTTTCGTCATTTTTTCCATCTCTTCTTTCATAGGTTCTATGTTTGATGTTGGAATTAATGTGTTCAAAGGACTTGCCATTCCTTTTTCAACTTGTATGAAACTTTTAGGCTAGGGGTCTATTTTAACTTGGTATACCTTATTTTTATAGACATACTTCATGATACGATGAAGAGTCAAAGGCATTGCATGCATCTCATGAATCCAAAGTCTTCCTAAAATAATATTGTATGAAAGGTCATGAGGAATAACATGAATAGGAGTTTATGAGGCATCCTTTCCATTTGTAATAGGTAAAGTAATAACACCAAGCAGTTGATTTCCTACATTGTCAAAATTTTGAATGGATAAGGAATTAGGTCTAATTCTAGATTTATCTACTCCAATTTTATCCAAAATATTCACACTAGAAACTTTAAGAGAAGATCCATCATCAAAAAGGGCCCTTTTTATTCGCATCCTATTGAATCTAGCTATTATCATGAAGGAAAAACATTTTTCTTTCTCATCTCCAAGGGGGATAGCTCATTTTGGTGAAAATTAATGTCTACGTTAATTACATTCATTCCTTGAATTAAAGCTACTACATCACTTGCATTTGTATTAGAGGGAATCAAAACTTTTTGTAGGGCTATTTGAAGCATAGTATGATAGCTAGGTGAATTTTGAATTAGGTCCCACTGGGATATCTTTGCATGAGTACTCTTAAGTTTTTCACCAAGATCATACTCCTTCCCACTATACAAAGGAAAATTAGGAGCTCTAGGCAAGATGGGATTAGGCAAAGGTAAGATTGTTGGAGTTAGTTGTCTTGGTTGTAGATTATTTTGAGTATTATGTGTGAGAAATGGTATTATAAATGGATTTCTATGAAACATTAGTCTTAGGTATTTCAAGGGTGAAAATAGGTGTGTTTTTGGTTTTAGGTTTGTGTGAAGGTGGGTATAGGAGAAGTTGAGGTTGAATCATGTTAACTTCTCTTGGTTTCAGTTTGTTGTAACAAGCCTTAGTGGATGAACCTTGTGAGATGATATCCTCAAGAGCTTCATCTAAAATGTCAAATTCATCACTACTAATAGGCTTGAGGGTTAGGTTAACTTGGAAAAAGAGATTTGACATACTCAAATAACTATGCTTTCTCCAAGTGGTTCATTGGTTTATGGGTGTTTTTGGTTTTTGTTTTCTAATGAATGCCAAATATAATCTAATCTAATTGAACTATGAACTAATGCTGAAAATGAAAAGTATAGTAATCTAATTCTATCCACAATTGAAATGAATGTAAACTAAGCTAGATCTAATGAAATGAATGTAAGAAAAACTATGCAAACTGAAACAAATAACTAACAACAACAAACAGAAACACTAAAATAAAGAATTTAATGCTAGAAAATATAGTTTAAAATCTAAAATGGCACTAAATCACCCAAAGGGGCATATGAGACCCAATCAGGGTTTTTCAATGGTTCAAATGGTAAATAACAGTCACCACAAAATACCTAGAAATCAAGAAAAATCACCTATATTGGGACTAAATCACCTAGAGGGGCATATGAGTCCTAGATTAGGGTTTTTACACTATTTTCAACAAATTTCATGTGAATGTTATTTTTTCTACTTTAAATTATGTCTAGGCTAAGTGCCATTATGGTTTTTAGATGAAATTAAATGATGCAAGATGTAAAAAAAATGTAACCTATATGCACTTTCACTGATGTAATAGGGTAACCCACAAAACTGGTTTACAATTCCAGTGAGGAAGGAAAATTGCAAAAATGCTCCTATGAAAAAGGTTTTTCTTTTTAGGGGTTCACACGAACTATGGTGTTCGAATGGACCTTGGTTCAAGAGAACCATATTAAATGATGCGACCTATTTTTTTGAATTTTTTATGATGAACACAATGCAAAAGAGGGGGTTCGCTCGAATTTGGGTTCATTCGAACCCCCCTTTTCCCTCCTTCCCCTCTAGCACCAAATTTCTACAGAATTCTTCCCTTCAAAGCTCGAGTTGACAATGAAAATTGATGAGACTTCATAGACCCAACTAGATGATGGTAGTCCTCAAAATGAGTTATCCATCAAATATAATTTTAATATATTTTAGTTTTATTATGTATTTGTTTTTTCAGTTTGATTAAACATAGGTTTTTCACTAAAAATCAAGCTCTCTATTCTACACATGTGGAAAAATAGAATATTATCAAAATAAAATTCTAAAAAATATGTGTAGGCTAGGTATTGATGTCCTTGATCCAATAAAAAAAATTGAATTTTGATACATATAACTTTTTTTATGTTGTATACAGTCCGCCTATGTCTGGATAGTAATTGGTTTGACTTTGAAACTTGATTAAGGAAAAAAATTCAATAAAACTCTATGAAACCAAATGAAAGGGTTAGATATCATAGTTACAAATCTAAATTCAAAAAAATTAGAATTTTATCCTTCATTGAAAAAAGGTTATGTTGTATACAGTGAGCATCACTCCTTAAAAATGGTGTTTACTGATAAAAACTAGTTTTCAAATGAGATGAAAAAAGAAGTGTAATCTAATTCCAAAAAAATTGAAAAAAATATATTTAGAATCTACAATTTTTTTTTCAAAAATCACTAGTTTGCATCATCTCCAAATTCTTCATGGTGTAGCTGCTATAGATGCCTAAAAGTGAAGATTTAGTTAGAAAAAATCATTTCAATGTCTAGTTTGGCCAAAACTTGTAAACCAGTATTGTGGGATCACCTAATATTTTGAAACCCTGGATGCAAATTAACTAATGCAAAACCTAATGCAAAGTTAATTCAAGCTAGATCTAGGACTATGATGCACTTCAAATTAGAAACAATGTGCTCTAAATGCAGGTTCACCAAAATGAAAGGTTGAATATTGTCTCTCTATAGTTTAGGACATAAAACAAGTTTTCCATACTTCTCATTCAAGGACACCCTAGAGATATCAATTCAAGGATGGAATGAGGGAAATAAATTTGTAATAGGGATGTCCTTGGGTATGATCAAAGGTTGAAAAGGGGTTCACCACTAAGCTAGGGCTTGGAAAGACAAGTAACATACAAGACCTAATGTACAAACCTAATGATATACAAAACTTCACTAAATGACCTAGATATGAATGCAAAATAGAACATTTAACTAAGAAAGAAGAGAGGTGCAGTTGGAAACCTATAGTAGCTTAGAATGAAGTTAGAAATGCTGGAAATTATTATCTTAGGGAATACTGGGAATCATACGCTAGGTTGGGCTTATCAATGCTAATGTAGGGTTTTTGGGCTGAAACAAGAATCTGGAAATGTTGACTCGAGATCTTAAAAAATCTAGAAAATTGCCTGTATAAGGACTCATACACCACTTGTGGTGTATCAGTCTCATTCTATGTTTTCAAAAATTCAAAGTCTATATTTTCTCTCTAATCTCTGCTCTTTCTTCCCAATTTGATTTTCGGATCTAAACCTATAAAAATACCTGCAAAACAAAATATAGTGTTGATTTTATTATGGGGGGTTTTCCTTGGTAAAACCCCTACTTTGGTAATTAAACCTTGATAGAAACAATGAATCCTGAAAGTAAATATCAATACAAACCCTAATCTTAAGTGCATCTAAGATTAGGAAATTTGAAATGCAATGCAACACTATTCTTATGTGCTAGAATGAGATGCATGAATGAAGCATGAAGATGATGACTCACTTTGGGAGATGTATAATCACCCTAATAAGCCATAATGATGCATGAACCTTCCTTTAGGCTAAAATTAGAGTGATAATGGAGGATGGAATCACTTAGGAAACACGTCCTTAGGCTTGGTTTGATGGCTAGTTGCATCTCCCCAATGTAGAATCCATCATGATTCACCATAGGCAACCATCATCAATCCTTTATAATGCTAGTTATTGAATGAAATTGAGCTTTAAGACCTACAGAAAACACAATAATGCTGCTCCAAGGCTTGAACTTTGCTTGCTACTTTCTCTTGAATGCTTTTGTGAAAGAATGCTTGAGTGATTGCAAAAGCTTAGATCTTGAAATTGCTCTTCTAGATGAAAATAATGACTTGAAAGCTTGTCTATATAGGAACTACACCCAATTTTCCATATATTAAATGTTAAAATTTGACATCAACCAATTTTTTTAATTAAAAATTTGAATTTCCTACTCAAACCCTAAAAATGGGCCACATGGAACTCATACGCCACTTGTGGTGTATGGGTCCCAGCTAGGGGGATTCATACACCCAATGTGGCATATGAGTCCCAACCTTTTTTTTGGGTGGTCCAATTATGGGTTGTTATAAAACTTAATGCTTTTATTGATTTTGTCAGGATTTTAGTTGAAATAAGCCTTGAGATCCAAAATAAAGGGTCTTAGGGTCCTATTAATGATGGTTTAAAGGGTATTTATTGCAAAGGTGTACTAAAATAGGTCTAAATTAAGTGTGAAATTGCATCATCTTCTAGAGCATACAATTTTCTAGACTACAAGCATTAGGATTAGGGTTATAGTTATGATTAGGGTTGGGGTTAGCATCAATATTAAGGTTAGGGTTACGATTATAGATAGATTTAGAATCAAGGGTAGGGTTAGGGTTAGAGATATAATTAGGGTTAAGGTTAGGGTCAGGGTTAGGGTTATTGTTAGTGATAGAAATAGAATTAATATTATCATTTCAATTAGAGTTAGGGTTAAATTTATATATACAATTACGGTTTGGGTTTGTGTTTGAGATAAAATTAGGGTTAGTTGTATGGTTAGGGTTAGGTTTAGTCTTAGAGATAGAGATGATATAAGGATTAGGGTTATACTTTTTTGATAAAATCAAGCTAAGGGTTTTAAATACATTTAAGAGTTATGATTGTTATATTTTTATATGTTATAGTTTCAGTTTAAATTAGGGATACCATTTCCATTAGGGTTTGAATTAGAGTTAGGGTGAAATTTAGGGTTAGGGTTAGTGCTAGCAATAGAATCAGGTTTAGGTCTAGAATGAGAGTTATAGTTGAGGTTAGGTTAGAATGTGAGTTAGAATTCAACCTTAATCCTAAAATTAACACTCACAATTATGCTAATTGGAATCTAATAATAACCCTAACCCCAATTAAACCCTAACCCTAATCCAACACTTTATCATAGAACCTTAACCTTAAGCCCACCCTTGAACCTAACCCTAACCAAAATTAAACCCCAATTGAACCATAACTCTAACCCTAGGTGAACACTTGCCTAAATTGAAGTCTAACCCTAACCATAATTAAACCCTAACCATAACTAAACCTTAGATATGACATTGACCATCATCCTATTTGAACCTTAACCCTAATTAAAAAATTATCATAATTGAACCCTAACCTTAACCCTAAAATCTAATTGAATCATAACTTTAATTGAACCCTTACCTTAATACTAACACTAACCCTTATCGTAATTGATCCTTAACCCTAACCCTAACCCTAACCCTAATTCTAGGGTTAGGTTTATAGTTAAGATTAGGGTTAGTGTTAAGATTATGCTTAGGGTTAGGATGTAATTTGGATTTTAACCCTAACTATAACCCTAACCTTAAGATTTATTATAGAGCCCTAAACCTAACCCTAACCTTAATTGTAACACTAAGTGAATAGTAACCCTAATTGAACCCTAACTTTAACCTTAAATAATATTAACCCTAATTCAACCTTGAAACTAACCTTAACCTGAAACCAAAACCTAACCTTTATTAAACCCTAACCCTATTTGAATCATAACTATAATTAAATTATAACCCTAGCTGGATCATAGCCCTAGCCCTAACCCTAAACCTTAACTAAATTATAACTATAACTGAACCTTAACCCTAATCCTAACACAAACCCTTATCCCAATTTAATCATAACCATAATTAAACCTTAACCATAACCTTAGTTGAACCCTAACCCTAATTAAACCCTAATTGAACCCTAAACCTAACTGTAACCATAATTGCATCCTAACCTTAACTAAATTCTAATTTAATTTGTAACCCTATTATAACCCTAACCATAATTACACCCTAACATAAATTTAATCCTAACCCTAATTACAACCTGACCCTAAATGATTCCTAAGTGAACCCTGATTGAATCATAACACTAACCCTAATTGAATCCTAGATTAATCCTAAACCTATTACTAATCCTAGTCATAAATCTAACCCCAAGGTTTATTGTAAAATCATAACCCTAAGTATAAATGAACCCTAATTGAATCAAAACCCTAGACCTAATTGAATAATAGCCCTATTTTAACCCTAACCCTAACCCTAATTGAATCTATTATAACCCCAATTGAATGCTAATTATACCCTAATTGTATCCTAACCTTAATTATACCCTAATTTAACCCTTACTCTAACCCTAACCCTAAACATAACCATATCCATAACCCTATTTGCATTGTAACCCTAATTGAACCATAATTTATCCCTCACCTTAATTAAAGCATAATTAAAACATAACCCTAACCCTAACCCTAATTACATCTTAACTCTAACTAAAATATAATTTAACCCTAAATCTAAATAAACTCTGACCTAATTTAAGTTTAACTCTAAATAAATCCTAAGTGAACCCTATTTGAATTATAATATTTGTAATTGAACTGTAATGCTAATTGAACCCTAACTCTTTAATTGAACCATAAACCTAACCTTAATTAAATTGCAACCCTAATCCAAACCCTAAGTGAACCCTAACCCTAACCTTAAATGAACCCTAAACCGAATAGAACCCTATTGTTAGGGTTTAATTAGGGTTAGGTTTAGGGCTCAATTAGTATTTTACACTTTTTAGGTTAGGGTTAGGACTATTTTATTAATCTCTTAATATTAGATTATGAATTTGATATTAATGATAAATATTACAAAAAAATAAGTATTTTAATCTAGAAATCTCTTTCTATGTGAAATTAAGTATTATTAGAGTTAGAATTAATAATCATATAAAAAATAACTAAAAAAATCACCACAATATTTTAAATTTCTAAAATATTTATTATATAGTTTTGAAAATAATCAATTAAATTATACTAATTATTATCTATTACAAATAACACATAATAAAGCTAAATATTAATTATAAAATAATTCAATAATTATTATTTATTATTTTATAATAAATTAGGAACTAATTTTAGAATAAATTAAAAACTCATATATATATAAAATAATCATTTCTATTATTTTTTCTTTGTGACCACATCATTTCATTTTCTAAAATTATACTAAAATATAACTTAAAAAATAATAAAATATTTTACATATGTACATTTATATTTTTGTGTTCAATTATGTTGTATTGTTATTTAAATTTGAATAATTAATCATATAGTAAATAAATAATAGTCATGTAACATCCCACTACGAACCCCCGAAGGTTAAGAGCCAAAAACGACAAGATAAATTTTTTAAAAACAAGAAGTGAAAGCATACACATAAGGTAGTTACCAAATCGATATAACAACAACATACATGGCCAAGCATGGCTAAATGCATGACCTAAAGGAGATGACTAAATTACCCTCCAGAGAAAATCCGAACAGGAGCAAGTGGGTTAGCCCCAAAATTTTTGCATTGAAACTTTCGCAGCAACACACAAGACATCAAACAGAAAAGCGCTGATGTGGCGGAACTTCTGTTGCAACACACAAGAAAACAACAGAAAGCACTGATGTGACAAAAATCCTGCTGCAACACACAAGACAATAATAGAAAGTGTTGATGCATGGGAACTTCTACTGCAACACACAAGACAAGAATAGAAAGCGCTGATGCGCCGAAACTTCTACTGCAACACATAAGACAATAACAAAAAGCACTAATGTGCTGAAACTTCTATTGCAACACACAAGACAACAACAGAAAGCATTGATGCACCAGAAATTTTGTTGCAACACACAAGGAAACAACAAAAAGCACTGATGTGCCAAAACTTTTGTGGCAACACACAAGGAAGCAACAGAAAGCATTGATGCACCAAAACTTCTACAGCCTACTGTAAGAAGAAAACACACAGCCATAGATCTGATCTTTACATGAAAACTAATTAAAAGAAAAGACATAAAGATCATCATAGAACACACAATTTTGATACCAACACAGAAACCCGTAAGTCAAATATAAACATCACATTTCTTCTCATTAAATTATATGATTATATCCTCTCTTAAGAGAGTACACTATACATAAAGGAATATACATGAGTACAATAAGATAAAATAAGTACATGAGAGAGAAGAACTCCAACTGGTGCTCCAATAATCTATACACCAGCCCCCAATGGCGGTGGCAACGCCTCCCAACCATGTGGGCTCAAAACAGACCACCCCTCCATGCTTGGAGGTAGTCAGAAGGCCCAAGAAAAAGTAACAAGGGTAAAGTAAGATTTGTTAGTGTAATTAATATTTAATTACACTTGCATAAATTTACTTAGGTTTTGCTTAGGTAATAATTAGTTTACTTAATTAATAAGTAAGCTTTATTTAGTTGAGCTATTTTTAGGTCAACATTAGGGTTGCATACTTTGCTTTTATAAAGCAAATCATCTCATTGTAACATTAAATTCCTGAATATATCATTTTGCACATTCGCATGCAAAGCTCTATTTTTTTATGTTTTCTCTTCTGTGGAAGGTGTTTAGGTTTGCATGTCTGATCTAGGGTTTCTAACATGGTATCAAAGCCTTGACATGCAGCCCCTTCTCAAATTTTGGAGAAATTCATTGCAAAGTTTGTTTGGGGTTCCTCGAGGATTTTATGCCTTGAGTTCATTTATGCAGCATCTTGGATCAGATCGAGCCTCACCATTGGATTCAGAGCACTATAAAAAGTCAGGTTTGGCTTTCATTTTGTAGATTTTGTTCATGATTTTCCAAATCTATGAGGGTTTCAGTTTTGGTGATTTTTTGGAAGCTCTGGAGGTAGCCATTTTTTTGAAGCATTTTGAGCAGAAACGGAGGTCACCATTGCGTTCTCAGCGGCCAAAAACCCTAAGATCGCCTTTCGTTTCGTTGATTTTGGTGAATTTGGTTTGGAGGGCAAAAATTTTTTGCCTGGGAAGTCGTATGGCCTCCCCAACACGCATTCCGAGGCAATTTTTTGCATGAAAATCCAAAAAAAAATGCAAAAAGGGCATTGGTTTCTATGCTTGTAGTTCAGAAGGAGCCCACCACCACTGCTCCACTGGGTGGCCATCACCGCACCACCCGTGAGCCGCCAGCCACTAACAACTCCACCAATCGGCCGCTGGTTGGCCCAGCCCCTGCGGGCTCCCTGCAGCCTACTGCCAGTCCTATGGGGGACCAGGTGCTATGCGCCTAGCCCCCGGCCGGCTCTCAGCCCCAAACTATAGTCACATGGAGAACCAGGGGCTCCACCCCAGCCCCTAGTCCACCAGCCCCCAGTCCACCAGCCCCTGGTCGCACATAGGACCAGGGGCTTTTTTTTTTAGCCCCCTGGGCTACTTGCAGGCCTTATAGGCCATTCTGGAGCACCTTCACCAAATCGGGCGTAACTTTTGCATACAGTGTCCTTTTTTCACAAACGAGATACTGTTGGAAAGATGATTCCAATGCTGTTTTGATAGTTTAGGTTATTTTTCTTGATTATGCTCCAGATTTATTTTGCAGGTCCTTGAACTTAGAACTTGTGTTTTTCACTCCAGAGGGCATATCTTTTGACTCGGTACTCCTTTTTTCACCATTCTTGCGGCATTGGAAAGCTGGTTCAGTCCTCTACACAGATCTAAAGTCTATTTTAAATTTTTTTTAATGCATGTTCAGTAATTCTCTCCTTTTGCAGTCATTGAGGATTGTAATAAATGAACTAATATAAAGTTCCATCGGGGGGGGGGTTTCTTGTATAATAATCTTCATTGTGTTTTGATGACTACTCGCATGGGTTGTAATCTGGTTTCTTAGTTTCTTTTGGCCATATTTTGTCTTAGCTTGACACATATCAGATTCATATTGTTTCACACTTTAGATTGAGAGCCTATGGTTAATGATCCGCATCGGATCTATCTTAGTTTTAGGGCCACTAAATTTGTGGTTAATGCTCTAGAGTCTGTATGGTACTTTTTCCCATGGAAGAGTTTTAGTCTTATTTTGACATCAGCATCGAGATTCACGGCTTCTAGATTCTATCATCATCATACCATCTACTGTTGCTTTATGGATTCTAGGGTTGTTCCAGTTTGGAGTGTTCGAGTGTTCCATGGCATCGGGTTTGTTGTTGCATCATTATGATTCTGATTTGGTTTCTTGTAGACAAAAGTATCTTTCCTTGCTTGCTAGATTACGGTTCCAGTGTTACTCCATAGTGTTCTTCCAGTGCTTCTTTGCAGTAGTCATCTCATTGTAGGGGGGCTTGTCCCACTGGGTTGTCCTTCTCTACCTCATTATTGCATTTGTACATGGGTACATGATCAGGCCTTGTTGCCAGGACCCATTCATGCTGTCTTGCATTCATCTTAGTTTTAGGTGCATGCTTATCTAGTCTCCCTAAGTTGCACTTATGGGGGGGTGTTAGTGTAATTAATATTTAATTACACTTGCATAACTTTACTTAGGTTTTGCTTAGGTAATAATTAGTTTACTTAATTAATAAGTAAGCTTTATTTAGTTGAGCTATTTTTAGGTCAACATTAGGGTTGCATACTTTGCTTTTATAAAGCAAATCATCTCATTATAACATTGAATTCCTAAATATATCATTTTGCACATTCGCATGCAAAGCTCTACTTTTTTATGTTTTCTCTTCTGTGGAAGGTGTCTAGGTTTGCATGTTTGATCTAGGATTTCTAACAAGATCAACACTCACATTAGTCATGAAGCAAACAAAAATTACAATGCATACAACCAATCATTACAACATAGAGATGCTCATCCAATAATGTGTCAGGTACTACTCACAACTAATAAGGTGATAGGTACTAGAGTGCAAATAAAATGGAGTTTCATCATGCGTGCTCGAAGGGGTGGCACCACATGGAATCAAGTACACCTCTCATATGGATGAGGAGACTCAATCATGCCTTAATCCACACCCCGTAGATAGATAACACAACGCCCCACAGACATATAGGCCTTCTTGAGTGCATCCTTAGCCTTTACAAGCACTCAAGGCCATGCACAAGGACTCATTATATTATTAGTGTGTTACCCAATTATTTTATTATTTAGTTATCACTTATTTACTCTAACTCTGCTACTAGTTCCCCTGGCTGCCACTTGCGGGCCCCGGGCCCGTAGAGAGCCACTCCATATGACCACTCTAATTACCTAGACCTAATCTCATCTCATTTAACCAAATGAGGGATCCAAATAAAATTTGAAATAGAGGAAAAGCCAAAAATTCCATCATAGAAACCATTTAAACAACCAAGCCAGTATTGTTGTAAAAAGAAGACATTAAACAACTGAAATCCATAAAGAAATGGAGGCATAAAATTTCATAAAAATTCAAAGTGCCTAGATTAAAATTATAAGCTTCACCTGGTTCAAATTTAAACATTTATAGTTGGAAAAGACCTTTGAATTTTCACTTTAGCACTTAAAATGATGTGTTGTTCAGAAAAATGTCTTTTTTGTCAAGTTGGACAAGAAAATACATGAAAATTGAAAGTGCCCAGAATTTAAATATGATGAAGACCCAGTAGAGATATGTGAATTTGGACATGGAATCCACATTTATTTTACATTTTTTACAATTGGTTAACTATCAATAAAGAATTTTTTTTTTAAACAAGCTGAGTAAAAACATCAAAAAATGAAAGTACCCGAATCTCAAATTTAACAAAGATCCAATTAAGAAATGGGAATTTTTAGATGAAATCCACCTTTATTTTAAATTTTTAATAGGTGGTTATAGAGCAAGAAAGAAAAATGTGATTTAACAAATTGGGCAAAAATTGAAAGAAAATGAATAAGCCCAAAAATCAAATGTTTCCATCGACCCATTTCAGATTTGCTGGCATACACAAAAATATGTCATACAAGAAAACTACACAACAAATAGAATCCAAAACAACCATTATCCAACCCCAAGTATTCAAAAAAGAAAAGAATAGAGGAGTTCCTCCAAATATTCACAATATATAAATAACTTAGAACTGAAAATGAAATTCAAGGCATAAATCTATCATAAGGGAATGCATAGATCACCAGTCATACAAAGATTCAAGAATAACAAGGGAAAATACCTCAATTCTGCCCCAAAATAGAAATGGAAGAATGCTCAGTGTGGAAGGCACAACCAACTTCCAGAATAGGACAACAAGGAAGAAATGGCGTGTTGGATTCAACAATCCAATGCCCACAAATTTCCTCTTAGAAAAACTTCCCCAAATCTCCCCAACTCTACTGCCCAAATTGTGGGCTCCTCCTCTATCCAAAACAACAAACTTCTTTTCCTCAAAAAAAAAAAGAACCCTTCCAAAAAAATCTTCCTTCCCTTTTATATTTTCTCAAAACCAATCAAGAAAAATGAGGTAAAACATTTGATAAAAACAAGCTATTAAAGCTCCCAGAAACAATTAATTAAAGTCACTAAATATACCACATTAAAATACACAAAGCTCCCCCCAAAAAAATTAAATAAGACTATAAGAGCTTGCAAAAAGGATTAATAAATCATTTAAAATAAAATATTTAAACTCACATAAGGTTGCTAATGAAACCTTGCCAAAAAACCAACAACCAATATATAACGCCACATAAAATATTATGGAAACCAAGAAAAAATACCTCAACATGACAAAATGGTAAGCCACATACAATCGAAAGGTGCTCTAGATGTTCTTGTTAGGTAACCGGATGGTAAGACAACACATAAACACTACACTAACAAGGTATAGTGGGCTAGGGTAGGGGACGTTTGACCTGTGACTACCTCCAGTAACCACGATTGGGGAATGAGAGTATGCTCAGGCCTATGAATTCATGTAGAGTCGATACTCAGTACTTGCATCACTCCAATCACACATCAGGGTACATATGCATATCATATATTGTATAGATGAAGCAACATCAAACATCAAAAAAAGGGTCATGATGTCGTAAGCCTCTTAGATATGAGTGTTAAGACATTGTCCTTTTTCCTATTCATAATCATGCAAAAGAAAAACATAACAGCATATAAACATGTAAGCATGCGAACATGTAATCTAGCATAATAACTAACCATGCAAACATGAAATCCAACATAAGCAATAATCATGACAACTGCATAACAACATATAAACATATAAGCATGTAAACATGTAATCTGACATAATAAATAACCATGTAAGCATGAAATACAATAGAAGAAATAATCATGACAACAAGATAACAACATATAAACATATAAGCATGTAAACATGTAATCCAGTATAACAGTCACAAAACTACACCTCACAGGTGCCAATACAAAATAATGATAGGACAAATAGTGCAAATAAAAAATATACAACTATTAGAATCCTTCAAGGAAAAGAACAAAATAATACGAACATGGGGGTTGTTACATCCTACCCCCCTAGAACTAGGCTTACTTCTAGAAGCCTGCAAAAATATATGGGTAATGGTCTATCATCCTCATCGCATCTTCTCAAGATGTTGAGGACTCGCCATCAAGATCCTACTAGACCCTTACCTACTCTATGTCCCGACCCCTGAGGGTCAACCTCTGATGTTGAATGATGCGTACAGGCTCCAAGGAAAAATGTTTGTCCACCTCGACCTACAAAGCGGTCCAATCCAGAACATGGGTCACATTAGGAATATATTGTCTAAGAAAATAAATATGGAAAACATTGTGAATGCGCTATAGATTCAGTGGCAATGCAAGGCAATAGGAGATTGGACCAATCCTCTCAAGGATCTCAAAAGGTTCAACAAAATGAGGTGCCAACTTTGAGCCTTTCCCATAATGGATGGGGCTCTTCCACAGATGAACTCTCAGAAACACACAATCACCCACTGAGAAGTGGTGGTCCAACCTATGGGCATCGACATACTTCCTCTGTTGATCCTGAGTTGTAGGCAACTGCTCTCTGATCCACTCTACCTACTGCTCCATATCCTGAAGCATCTCCGGACCCAAAAGAACTTGGTCCTCTAAGTGATCCCAACTCAATGGAGTTTGACACGACCTACCATATAAGGCTTGGAAGGGAGACATACCAAGAGAGTTGTGGTACCCATTATTAAAAGCAAACACAACCAAGTACAAGTTGTCCTCCCAATGAAACCGTTGATCCATAATGTACATCCGAAGCACATCCTCTACAACTTGATTAACCCACTCCATTTGTTCGTCAGTCTCGAGATGGTATGAAAAACTAAAATTAAGCTGAGCTTCCAAAGCATGTTGAAGAGAAGTCCACAAAGCTGAAGTGAACACTGGATCACGATTGGAATGATCCTATGAGAAATACCATGGAGAATCACAATATCCTCCATAAACACTTGAGCTATAGATGTTGTAGTGTACGAAGATCTCATGGGTGAGAAGTGTGCCATCTTGGACAATTTGTCTAGTGTAACCATAATAGCATCTTGATGACATGAAGAAATAGGTAGCCCCACTATAAAATCTAGAGATATTGTATCCCACTTCCATCTAGGGATGGAATGAGGCTACATCAGTTATGTTGGGTGTTGATGTTTTGCCTTCACCCACTGGCACTCAAGACACCAAGCAACAAAATCAACAATATCTCATCGCAAATCTGCCCAATGATACAACTGTCGAAGATCAACATGCATCTTTGTGACACCAGGACGAGTTGAATAGGGTGCATGATGGGCCTTTGACAAAACCAAGGAATGAAGATCACTAGAATTTAGAACATAAATGCGACCAAGATTCCACAAAAGTCCATCAGGCTCAAGAGAGAAACTTGCAAACCTACCCTCAAGGACTTTCCCAGACTCAATCTCTGCTCTCACCTCCTGATACCAAGCATCACTAGGAAGTGACTCCAAAATATGGCTCCTCATATCCACCCTGAGGGACAAAAATGAGATCTCATGTCTCCTCCTACTCAAGGCATCTGCGACAACATTATCCTTACCTTAGATTTATTGAACATCAAAGTCATACTCATAGAGAAACTCCATCCAACAACATTGTCGAGCATTCAAATTTGGCTACATGAAGATATACTACAAACTATGACATGATCACTTTGCAACTCAAACTGATGTCCCAAAAGAAAATGTCTCCAATACACAAGTGCATGGATGACAACTGCTAACTCTGTATCATGGGTGGGATAGTTTATCTTATGGTCCTTGAGCTTATAAGACTCATATGCAATCACTCATCCCTCATTCATAAGAATTGCCCCCACACCTTCCAACGAAGCATCAATGCACACTACAAAATCTCCTCTAGGATCTAGCACTACCAAGATAGGTGCACTAGTCAACGGATCCTTAAGAGCTCGAAAATCCAACTCACACAAACTCCTTCCCTTTCCTCTGAAGAGAAGTTATGGGATGGGCTACCCGAGATAAATCTTTCACAAATCGGTGATAGTAACCCACCAATCCCATGAAACTGCAAACCTTAGCCACATTCGTTGGTGCTAGCCAATCCACAATGGCCTAAATCTTAGAAGGATCCACTGAGATACCCTCTCCTAAGATGATATGGCCCAAATATCTCACCTCAGTTTGGAAGAAATCACACTTGGTCAAATTGCCGAGCAATTAATTATCTCACAAGCATTGTAACACTTGTCAAAAATGGCCTTCATGCTCCTTCATAGTTCTTGAATAAATCAAAATATCATCAAGGAACACGAGAACAAACTGGTCAAGATAGGTGCAAAATACCCCACTCTCATCAAACTCATGAAAACTGATGGAGCATTGGTCAACCCGAAAGGGACAACCATGAAATCATAATTCCCATAGCATGTATGAAATGTTGTCCAATGAATGTTTGCCTCATGAATGTGAAGTTGATGGTATCCTGACTTCAGATCTATCTTGGAGAACACCTTGGCTCCCCTCATTTGATTAATTAAATCATCTATCTAAGGCTACGGGTACTGATTCTTCACCGTCACTTTGTTCAACTGGCGATAATCAATGCATAAGTGAAGAGATCCATCCTTCTTCACGAAGATAATAGGTTCTCCCTAGGGGATATACTAGGATGAATAAAACGCTTCTCCAGTAACTCCTCTAACTACAATTGCAATTCACTCAACTCCCGAGTAGTCATACAATATGGTGCCTGAGAGATAGGCTTTGCTCTTGGGATGAGATCAATATGGAAGTCTATGTAGCACTTAGGTGGCATACTTGGGATAGAACTCAAAAAGACATCTACAAAATCCTGAAGAAGAGGATGGTCATCAAGAGATACCTCCTGAATCCCACCCTCAACAAAATCACTAACTAAAATAGTGAACATCTGACAACAGTGCCACATGGCATGCTTTAGCTGCATCATTGAAATCACACTGAGAGAAATGGGTCTTGGGACCCCAACTAACTCAACATGATCTCCAACATCATCTACGCACTAGACCAACTTATGTTGATAATCTATACTTGCTTGGTGTTCCTCCAACCAATCCATTCCTAGAACAATCCCATAGGACCCCAAATGCAACACATAGAGATCCACTATGGTAGTGAAGGTGCCCAAATCCAACACACAACCACAAACAAGGGAGTCTACAACCACCTTGGCTCTGATAGCTAACTCAACCTGCCAACCAACAACTTGCCTTGCCACCACGAGTCCACAATGCTCTACAAGAGAAGGAGAAATAAAATAATCTGAAGCTCTTGAATCAAACAAAATAGATGTGGTAATCCTGCATAATGCACCTGAATACTCAACCACGGTGCCTTGATGCTTAGCCTGACGATTATCCACCACTACAAAAACTCTATGAGATCTTCTAGCATCACCTACTATAGGCTCTGATGTAGCCTATCTCTGACTACCTCTAGCCATTGATCTTTGAGGAGACTGAACGACTATATGACCATGCTTCCCATAAGCAAAACAACCACCCCTACCAAAACCTTGGCCTGAAAACGGTGCACGCGTCTACTTGGGTCCACCACCCCCAAAACTCTGTTGTGCACTTTGAGAACTCTATGCTGGACCACTCTGTTTCCTTCTCTGAGAATGATGGTGTAGATGATCTCTAGAAAAAGGAGTTCCATGACTCTACCCACTCTACTAAGACAGAGCAGACCTATGCCTCTGCCACTAACCATGTCTAGAAGGTGCAGACTGAGATCTAGATTGTCTATGTACCCCGAGCAACTAATCTTGGAGGAGGGGCACTACCAACATGGACCCCTGCCTAACCACCAAAGCCTCTAACTAGATTCTCCTCTATCAACCTCGCCTTCTCCATGGCGATCTCCAAGGTCTTCGGCTCAAACATGCAGACACCACCACTGATACAGGCATCCAAGCCCCTAATGAAATGTTGCACTAACATCGACTCATCATCAGAAATGATAGCATACTTCTTAAGCTCAAAGAATCGGTGCTCATATTGATCTACCGTCATAGTCAACTGACGAAGCTCATGGAACTGATCAACACGTCTCTATCGGTAGTAGTCTGAAAGAAATCATGCAGGAAACCTCTCTAAGAATAGTCCCCAAGAAATGAAATCATTTTCTAGGTGAAGCTTCTTCTCCTCAACTCTCCACCATGTAGATGCAAAGCCTCTAAGATGCATAATGACACATCGAGCTCTAATATTGCTACTATAGGGATGCATAGAAAAGCATCGATCAAGACTTGATCAACCAAGTCTCCACCTCAGTACTAGAACTAGACCCATCAAAAGTAGGGGGATGGTCTCTAAGGAGATCCCTCATGTGACCTGTAGCAATACTATCTCCATCCACCCTATCCCTCTCAACATCAGCTCTCGAAAGACCTGGGCTACGAAAATGCTCACACTCAGCTCTAGCATCCTGACCATCCTGATGAGAAGGGTGTGAATCCTTCTCATGAGATACCTCTTGACGAGGTCCTAATCGATCCAAAATTTGTTATAAAAGAGCTAAAACCTGAGCACCCCCAAGCCCTTTAGCTTGGTTCTTAGCACGTTGTTCCTCCTAATGCTCACCCTAATTACCTTGATTTGAATTATTTCAGGTGCTATGATGAAGAACAATGACTCTACCTCTAACTCTGCCTCTGGCTCTACCCCTAGGAGGCATCCTATAGAAAACAAGGAACACATCAAAATAGATCATCACAAGGATGACCTATTCACCATATTATAGCATGAAAGAATAACAACAAGACTATAAAACAATAAACAAGCTCATGCCACACACACCAAATAAAAAATAACATAGAAGGCTCAAGTACACTAGAGCTCCCAGTGTGTGAACGTGAGCTCTGATACCAGATGTAACATCCTGCTATGAATCCTCGAAGGTTAAGAGAAAAAAAGGACAAGATAATTTTTTTCAAAAAAAGAAGTGAAAGCATACACATAAAGTAGTTGCAAATAGATATAACAACATACATGGCCAAGCATGGCCAAATGCACGACCTAAAGGAGAGGACTGAATTACCCTCCAGAGAAAATACGAACAGGAGCAAATGGGTTAGCCCCAGAAATTTTGCGCTGGAACTTCTATAGCAACACACAAGACATCAAACAGAAAAGCGTTGATGCGTCAGAACTTCTGCTGCAAGACACAAGACAACAACAAAAAGCGTTGATGAACCAAAACTTCTATTGCAACACACAAGACAACAACAGAAAGCGTTGATGCACTAGAACTTCTGCTGCAACACACAAGGCATCAATAGAAAGTCCTGATACATCAGAACTTCTGCTCCAAGACACAAGACAACAACGAAAAGCATTGATGCGCCAAAACTTCTGCTGCAACACATAATATAGCAACATAAAGCGTTGATGCACCAAAACTTTTGTTGCAACACACAAGGAAACAACAGAAAGTGCTGATGTGTTGGAACTTTCGTTGCAACACATAAGGCATCAACATAAAACACTAATGCATCAGAACTTCTATTGCAATACACAAGGTAGCAATAGAAAGCGTTAATGCATCAAAACTTATGCAGCCTATTGTAAGAAGGAAACACACAACCATAGATTTGATCTTTGCATGAAAACTAATTGAAAGAAAAGACCTAAAGATCATCACATAAAAAGCGAGTCCGATACCAACATGGGAACCCGTAAGACAAATATAAACATCACATTTTTTCTCATTAAATTATATGATTAGATCTTCTCTCAAGAAAGTACAATATATATAAAGGAATATACATGAGTACAATAAGATAAAATAAATACATGAGAGAGAACAACTCCAACTGGTGCTCCAATAACCTATACACTGGTCCCCAATGGTGGTGGCAACACCTCCCAACCATGTGGGCTCAAAAGAGACCACCCCTCTATGCTCAGAGGTAGTCACAAGGCTCAAGAAAAAGTAACAAGACAAGGTTAAAGTAATACCAACACTGGGATTAGTCATGAACCAAACACGAAACACAATGCATACAACCAATCATCACAACATAGCGATCATCATCCAATAATGTGTCGGGTACTACTCACGACTATTGAGGTGTTAGGTACTCTAGTTAAAATCAAATAGAGTGTCATCATGTGTACTCAAAGGGATGGCACCACATGGAATCAAGTACACCTATCATAGGGATGAGGAGACTCAATCATGCCTAAATCCATGCCCTGCAAATGGATAACTCAACGCCCTGCAGACAGATAGACCTTCTTGAGTGCATCCTTAGACTTTACAAGTGCTCAAGGCCATGCACGAGGACTAATTATCTTATTAGTGTGTTACACCATTATTTTTTTATTTTTTTTATCACTTGTTTACTCTAACTCTGTTACTAGTTCCCCTGGCAGCCACTTGCGGGCCTCGGGCCCGTAGACAACCACTCCATATGACCACTCTAGTTACCTAGACCTACGCTCATCTCGTTTAACCAAATGAGGGATCCTAAGAAAATATGAAATAGAGGAAAAACCACAAATTCCATCATAGAAACTATTTAAACAGCCAAGCCAATATTGCTATAAAAAGAAGACATTAAACAACTGAAATCCATAAAAAAATGGAGTCATAAAATTTCATAAAAAATCAAAGTGCCCGGGTTAAAATTATAAGCTTGACCCAATTCAGATTTCAATGTTTTTAGTTGGAAACCACCTTTCAATTTTGAGTTTAGCACTGAAAATGAGGCGTTGTTCATAAAAAAACGTCACTTTTGTCAAGTTGGGTAAGAAAAAGCATGAAAATTGAAAATGCCTAGAATTTAAATCTGACAAGGACCCAGTTGAGATATGGGCATTTGAACTTGGAATCAATCTTTATTTTATATTTTTAATAGGTGGTTAATGAGCAGCAAAGAAAAACGTTTTTAAACAAGCTAGGAGCAAAAACAACAAAAAATGAAAGTACCTGAAACTCAAATTTAACAAAGACCCAGTTGAGATATGGAAATTTTTAGATGAAATCCACATTTATTTTAAATTTTTAATAGGTTGTTAAAGAGAAACAAAGAAAAATTTGATTTAACAAATTGGGCAAAAACAAAAAGAAAATGAATAAGCCCAGAAATTAGATTTTTCCATCGACCCATTTTAGATTTACTGACATACACAAAAATATGCCATACAAGAAAACTACACAATAGAAAGTAGAATCCAAAACAACCATTATCCAACCCTAAGTATTCACAAAAAAAAAGAAATAGAGGAGTTCCTCCAAATATTCACAAAATAAAAATAACCCAGAACTAAAAATGAAATTCAAGGTATAAATCTATCATAAGGGAATGCATAGATCACCAATCATACAAAGAATCAAGAATAACAAGGAAAAATACCTCAATTTTTCCCAAAAATAGAAATGGAAGAATGCTTAGTGTGGAAGGCGTGACCAACTTCCAAAATAGGACAACAAGGAAGAAATGGCATGTTGGATTCAACAATCTAATATGCACAAATTTTCTCTCAAAAAAACTTCCCCAAATCTCCCCAACTCTGCTGCCCAAATTGTGGGTTCCTCCTCCGTCCAAAACAACAAATTTTTTTCCTCAAATAAAAAGAGAACCCTTCCAAACAAATTTTCCTTCCCTTTTATATTTTCTCAAAACCAATCAAGAAAAATGAGGTAAAACATTTGATAAAAACAAGTTATTAAAGCTCCCAAAAAAATTAGTTAAAGTCACTAAATATACCACATTAAAATACACAAAGCTCCCCAACAAAAAATTTAAATAAGATGATAAGAGCTTGCAAAAAGGATTAATAAATCATTTAAAATAAAATATTTAAACCCACATAAGGTTGCCAATGAAACCTCATCAAAATACCAACAACCAATATATTATGCCACATAAAATATTATGGAAACCAAGATAAAATACCTTAACACGACAAGCTAGTAAGCCACATACAACCGAAAGGTGCTCTGAACATTACCGTTAGGTAACCAGATGGTAAGACAACAACATGGAAACACTGCACTAATAGTGTACAATGGGCTAGGGTAGGGGACATTTGGCTTGTGACTACTTCCAGTAGCCACCATCTGGGAATGAGAGTATGCTCAAGCCTGTGAATCCAGGCAGAGTCGATACTCAGTACCTGCATCACTCCAATCACACGTCAAGGTGCATATACATATAACATATATCGTATAGCTAAAGCAACATCAAACATCAAAAAAAAGGTCATGATGTCATAAGCCTCTCGAATATGAGTGTTACGACATCGTCCTTTTTTCCTATCCATAATTATGAAAAAGCAATCATAACAACATATAAACATGTAAGCATGTGAACATGTAATCCAACATAATAAGTAACCATGTAAACATGAAATCCAACATAAGAAATAATCATGACAACAACATATAAACATATAAACATATAAGCATGTAAACATGTAATCCAACATAATAACTAACCATGTAAACATGAAATCAAGCATAAGCAATAATCATGACAACAACATAACAACATATAAACATATAAGCATGTAAACATGTAATCTAGTATAACAATCACAAAATTACACCTCACAGGTGCCAATACAAAATAATGATAGGACAAATAGTGCAAATACAAAATATACAGTTATCAGAATCCATCAAGGAAAACAACAACAAAATACGAACATGGGGTTGTTACAAATCAAATTGCTACAAGATTTGCAAAACTTAGATTTCAGTCTAAAATTAAACTAAATTCTTATTTCTAAAATTCATAAAGTATTTATTATCTATTTCTGAAAATAATTAATTAAATTATGTTAATTATCAATTACAAATAAAACTTAATAAATTAAGTATTAATTTTAAAATAATTCAATAGTTACTAATTATAATTTTAGAATAAATTAAGAACTAATAAATATATATAAAATAATTATAATTTTAGAACAAATTAAGAACTAATAAATATATATAAAATAAATCTTCTTATTCTTTTCTTTGTTTGCACTTAAATCATTTCATTTTTCTAAAATTGTGTTAAAATCTAATTTTAAAAAACTCATAAAATATTTTCATATGCACTTTATTTTTGAGTTCAATTAGATTGTATTGTTCTAATAATTAATTTAAATAAATAATCAAATCACCACAATATTTGCAAAACTTAGATTTCATTTTAAAAATAAATTAAATTCTTATTTCTAAAATTCATATAATTATTTTCTATTTAATTGTTAAATTAATAATTAATTAAATTATAGTAATTATCTAATAGAAATAAATTAAATTAAATCAAATAATTATTTTAATATAATTATGCAATTACTCATTATAGTTTTAATTAAAACTTATATATAAAAATAATCTTTCTATTATATATTTTTTGGCATGCAAACTATTTCATGTTGTAAAATTATACTAAATTCTTATTTTAGAAAATCATAAGTACAAAAGCTCTTTATTTATATTTTAAGTAA
Source organism: Sequoiadendron giganteum (assembly GCA_007115665.2). Lineage (NCBI taxonomy): Eukaryota > Viridiplantae > Streptophyta > Pinopsida > Cupressales > Cupressaceae > Sequoiadendron > Sequoiadendron giganteum. The sequence continues at coordinate 537,349,923 of CM021101.1, forward strand.
AAAGGAAGAAGAAGAATGAAAGAAATTGAGTATGCAATCTAATGCCTCGATAATATTAGCATGCAATTAGAAGGTTAGGATCAAGAATTTCTTTCTAATTTTCTTTTTTGCATGCAAACTATTTCATATTGTAAAATTATACTAAATTATAATTTTAAAAAATCATAAAATATTTTAAGTACAAAACTATTTATTTTATATCAGTTGTCAATATAATTTAAAGAGAGTTTATGGGAGACATATAAAAACTTGACAAAAATGATGAAATAAACATCTTCCATACCATCTACCATCATGTTGGAAAAAAATTTAGCACAAAAATAAATGTATGTTTCTGTAAGTAATCTGTAAACATATCATGTATTCTTATTAGCAATGTAGATGGGTGAATTCACATAAATCCTTCTATAGGAAAGGATATAGTATTCATATTTTATTTAATGGCCATTGAAAAATATAGTAAACCTCTATCCCTCCTTAGGTTGATGCAATGATAGCAGCCCCTCCCATTGTATTTCTAATAAAAGTATGATTTGTCAACAACATTATTAAAATAAAAACATTCTTATTATCTACACTTTAGGAGAAATACATGTTAGCTACAAAGCCATGACCTCTGACCCATATACAACATACAATATATACAAAAAGTGTAATGATGTGTAACACATTGCTAAAAGTAAATCTCTCTATGAAGAAAATAGGCATAAATAAGGATCTTGGTTGTAGAAGATAGAAAATTCTTCTAGACCCACATAGAAAGTACACTAAATACAGAAAACATAATGGAGCATGCTAACACAAAATTGAAACATGTGCTTCCTAAAATTTTGTAGGAACTTCAATCATAGTCTTAGATATACTTTCCTTAATCTTTTGTTTAGAATGATGAGCATACATGTTGGGTCTCATTTTATTGAAGAAATTACATTGATACATGGGCTTCCATCTTATTGGTTCTGTAGCACCCCTCCGATTTGCTCATATTTTTAGGCAATGTTTTATTCTATTTTGCATGTGTCTGATAGTGCTTTTACTTTGTTAGACCATGATACTATGTTGTTGTTATTTAATCGTTGACATTGGAGCGATGATGGTTTTAATATTTAGATATGATGGTACACTTTATTGATGATTACTATTTATGACATGATTTCTGGTTAGCATAGTTGTTTATTTGAGTTGATATTGATATATGTTCATCTATAGTTAATTGATGTTTTAGTTTCATCATTTTTGTTGTGACACTATATTGGTGAAGGGAATGGGATTGCATCACTCTCTTGTGAGCATCTTGAGATTCTATGATTTTCTCTTCATGGTGTGTTGATTATGATATATATACAAGTTTGACATATGCTTTGATTACAGGATTGTAGGTACAGGACATCGACTCCACCTAGATTCACAGGTTTGAGCATGTCCATTTCCCAACGGTTAGTTGATTGGGAGATAGTAACTAGGTTTCCCTTGTCAAACCACAACCCTAGTCATAGTGTGTCGTCAGTTTTAGTTGGTTATGCTTTGTTGTCATGTTGTCCCTTTTCGCCTTGTTGTTTATTTATGTTGCAAGGTATGTTTATGGGAGATTAATGCTTAAAATGTTTTATGAGATTATTTAATTAATCATGATTTTTGTGTTAGAAGCTTTGTATTTAATTTAATTAAATAAATTTAATTTATTTTGTAAAGTGATTTAATCTTTGAGATTAAATTTATTTTATAAAATAATTAAATTAATTAGATTAAATTTAAATTAGAAAATATTATGTGATTTTTAATTATTAAAAGGCATAAATATCTAGAAAATATCGAGAGGGATTATCTGTGAATTGGTTGAGAAGATATTTGATTTTTGACATGTGTTGGAAAAATTTAAACATGTTTGTTGGGGAATTATTTCTCAGAGAGAATATTTGCTTTAACAAAAAGAGAAAAGAGTCTACTTCATAGAAGGAGAGAAGATATTTTTGGAGAGGTTGTTAAAAATTAAAAGGGGTTGTTGAATTTGGTTGTGGAAAAATTTGGGGAAGGATAATCTTGGGAAAAAACTTTGGCTCTACCTTTGTTTTGCTCTTTCTGGAAAAGTGATTATTTGGGGTAGAATCTTGTTTGTTTTGGTTGGAAGAAGCATTGGTTAATTGGAAGAAACTCTATTTCAATCTTCATTTCCTCAAGCGTCTAGAATCAGGTTCCTTCATTGTTTTCTTTAATTTCAATTTGGAAAAGTTATTAGAGTAAATTGTTGTTCTGAAAAAGATTGTTTGGAAAGGAAAATTTGTTATTTGTTTAGAAGCTTTATTTTATTTTGTAAAATTCTAAAGATTTCCATGCCTAGAATTTACCGTAAAAGCTTCTGTAGATTTTTTTTAAAGTTTTTATTTGTTTTGAAATTATAAAATTGTCGAGAAATCTATGAAAACTTCTGTAGAATTTTTTTTTTAAATAGTAGAAATTCCTAGAAGAAACTAGTAGGTCTACATTTTGGAAAATTTCTGTTGAAATGAATTTATATCTTCCTGTAGAAATCTTTGGTTGTATTGGAAAATTTCTTCTGTAGAATGATATTAATTTTCTTCCAATTTATCTACTTAGCTAGGGAAATTGAAAATCTCTATTAAATTTTGAAAAAAATTTCTATAGAAAATTTGTGAAAACAATTTGGCCTCCGGGATAATTATTTATTTTATTTTTATATATATATATATATATATATATATATATATAATTTAAGTATGTATATATATACATATATAAATAAATATATATTTGTATTTTTGATAAACCTTCTGAAGGAATTTTTTTTAAGAAAAAGACCCGGTGGAAAAGTGTCTGTACGATGAAAATTGAAAATCTGTGAGGTTTAAAAAAAAAAAATTGAAGCATGTTCATGTTTTGGGGGAGCGGCAGCTGCCCATAGCCGTCCCCCATAAGAAGGAACTCGGTGTTGTGTAAGCAGCGGGGAACCCTCATGGGGTAGGCTTCGGTTGTGGGAAGCACAATCAGTGCTACCCAAGTAATGATGGCAGCCATTTCAAATGGCTCGCTAAACCATCCATCGCCTTTGGAAATTTTGAATAGATTTTAGTTTGTTTCGTCCTCCTTTACAAATTAATATGTGGTTTTTATAATATATAAAATATATTATATATATATATATATATATATATATATTTATTTATATATATATATATATATATATATATATTTATATATATATATATATATATATATATATTTATTTATATATATGTGCATATTATATATACATATAAATGTATAGTAATATATATTTAATCTATATATATGTGTATATATGTATATATATATGTTTGGTTTATTAATGTTTGGAAAATTTGTAAATTATTTGTTAAATATTTAAAAAATTATATATATTTATGTATAGATAATTATATATATAAATGAATATATATATATATATATATAATTGTGTGTATATATATAAATATATATGTATATATATTTAATTTAATGAATTTTGAAATAGGTGCATGCATTTAATGCACAATTAGATGATTTTAAAATGATATGTTTTAAAAGATGAAATTGAAATAAATAGATAGATTTGATTTCCTTTACTGTGTAAAAGAAATTTTATTAAATTAAATTATTGTGTACAATGTATTATTGTGTTTCTCTCAATATGGAAATTGGATTTAGGAAATCCTAATGGTAGCATTAATTACTATGCCTAAATTGCCTTTTTAAATGTGATTTCTTTTGTTCACGTTTTTGGGGGAAATTGGTTAGAAGTGTTAGTTGTTATTTGGTAAGTCTTCTAGATGATGTTTTCTATAAGGGGTTTTTTGTATTTTATTGTTCAACCCTTTGATTTCCCTTGGGTAGTGCACTATGTTGTATTCAGTTAATCACTAGTTATCATGAATGGGGATGTGATGTCTTTTATATTTTGGATTGGGAATTATTATCCGTATGTGTGCACTATGTTTACCCTTGGGTTATGGATTAGATCCATGTGTTGTCTATAGGGGAGTGGCTCATGATGGGGGTCGGGGCCTAGGAAGGTCTACCAGGGTAACCCATGCAGATTTTTGATGGTGCTCCTTCTATGACAATAGTTTGTATGGTTTAGTTGGTGTATTTGATTATTTTCCTCTGGAAGCATTGCAACCATTTATGATAAGTATTTTATTTGTTTAGTTAGTCTTGTGATAGCTTGTGTTTAGAGGTTGTAGGTTTTTCCTAGGAAGCTCTTTTACTATCTCTTAACACAGGGGGGTGGGGCTTCGGGTACAACTTGGTTGGGAGGAATGTGCACCTTACACCATTGGGTTCCCTTCTTATGTTTGCAATGGTGGGATCTTTCGGATTGGAGATCTCATGTGTACCAGTTGTTATGTTCCATTCTTTTGATTTATTATATCAAATGGATACTTTGTATATGTTCTACTCCTCAATTGTATTCGAGGAGGATTCCTATAATTGTAACACTATTGTAAGATATTCCTCATTTTGGAAATGAGCTTTGTAAATATTATTTGGAATGAATGTAATCTATGAATCTTTTATGTACTCTTATCTTATGAGATGTAATTTAATGCTTTGGATGTATGTTCTTTATTTCATGATGTATTATTTTACATGCTATGAATTAGTTATTGTTTATGTTATGGGATTTGATGTAAGCGTTGTCGCGTACCTTAGAGGATGTATGCGTTAGTGTAGTGCACTTTACTTGTTATTAATTGCACTTTAAAAAAAAAAATTATTACACTTCCGTTGTAGTTGCATCTTCCTCTAGGGTTACATGGCAAGGTGTTATAGGTTTTAAAATAGGAGATTTGGAATAGGGTATGGGAATTAATAGAAGGATAAATAATAGAGGATTTTTGCATATAATACACATAAATAAATTATAAATGTGCTGTGTATATAATATAGGGAAATGACCGTGATTTAGGGAACAAATAGAAAACCTATCCAAATTAAAATATTTAGCAAGTGCCATGTAGCGGCTAGTACTTGCCTTTCTAGTATTGTAATTATTGTTTCCTAGATTCAATTTTTTTTTATAATTTTTACTAATGTGAATAAAAATAAGTTCGAGTTTTGTTAATTATAGTGTTTTAGTATTGTTAATTAGTTCTTTGCATGACCTAACCCTAATCCTAACTCACACTCTAACTATAAACTTAATCCTAACCCTAACCCTAACTCTAATAATAAATTCTAAACCATTATCCTAATCCTAGACCTATCTCTAACCCTAACTATGGTTGTAACACTATCCATAACTATGGTCATAACCATAACCTTAACAATAAAGAATTATAAAGTGACATTACAAAAAAAATCTATGAATTAATATTGGGAATAAGATTTGAAATAAAGATATTAGATGAATAAAATTTTGGAGAATTATATATATTAATCATAGTTTAGTAATTTTTATTACTAATATTTTATTTTTAATTTATTTTAATTTTTGAATAGTTCTAAGCATAATTTTTACCTTATTCAAGTAAATCCTAATCCTAATTATAATGCTTTTAGGATTATACTAATTAATAATAATAAGATTCAAATTATAATAGTTTTAGTTATTTTAATTTAATTTTTATTTGTATTTATGTATGTTTTGAAGTTAATAAAATTTGAAAAATAAAAAACTAGCAATGTCAAATAGTTTAAGATTTATTTTACATTTTTATTTTAATTATGTAAAATCAAATCCTTAGGAAGATTACCTTTATATGCTAATTTATGGATGTGCTTTAATTTAAATTTTATTTATTATTTTAATAGTGTGAATCCAAATCTCTATATTAAAATAGGTAAAAATAAGTAACATATGTTTATCTTAGAAAGATTTAATGAAATGATTTAACAAAGCAAAAAATATAGTCTTTTTTAAAAAATGTTAAAAAAATAGTTTATCTTGCTTTCCCTACAAATTCACCAATAACACCCCAAATTTCTTAGCCAATTATGTTCAAGAAAAATAATTTTAACAATTTTTAAAGTTAAGTATTTAACATGTTCACTTTAAAAAAAAATATATATATATTTGAGGAGCATAAATTTCTAGTTTTTAATTGGTTCAAAACCAACTTATTAATAAATAATTAACAAAATGAGTTGAACAATTGATTGCAATTGAACTATACCTGAAGGAAAGTACTAATAAATGACTCAACCATTTTTTAGGTTTATTATCCCTTTTGGCCTGCCTGGCTTGAATTTTTCTCATTTGTAGGTGTTTCAAAGACCTATTTGTAAAGAATGAGCAAGTATAAATCCCAACACAACACTGTCCATCACGAAAATGAGATTGTTTATAAAAATCATAAAAATAAACTCTCGGGTGAATCCACAATAGTGTTTTACAATTTGATGGAGGAAGGAAAACCGAGAAAAAATGACCCCAATGCGAAAAATTGGTTTTAGGGGTTCAAACGAACCCAAAAGTGGTTCACCCGAACTAGGGTTTGAGCGAACCCATTAATTACTGGGCCCACATTTCCCACCCAAAAAAACAAAAGGAAATTCAAATTGAAGGGTGGTTCACTCGAACCACTTGGGGTTCGTATAAACCCCCCTTATCCCTCATTCTCCCCCTGAAACACAAAAAAAACCTAAATTTTTTCACCTTGGAGCTCGGTTTGAACATGAAAATGGTGGAGACTTCACAAAACCAATTGGAATCAAGTAGTCCTTAGAACGAGCTATCCAACAAATATAATTTTAATATGTTTTGGTTTTATTATGCATTTTTTTTTAGTTTTATTAAACATAGGTTTTTCACCGAAAATGAAGGTCTTTGTTCTGCACATGTGCAAAAATAATAGACTATCAAAAAAAAATTAAAAAATATGAGTGCACCAGATATTGAAGTTCTTGATCCAACAAAAAAATAAAATAATTTCGATATATACAAAAAATAATACGCATTATACGGTCACGCTATGTCTAAATTATAATTGGTTTGACTTTGAAACTTTATTAAAGAAAAAATATTAAATAAAAAACTATCTAACCAAGTGGAAGCACTAGATATTAGAGCTAAAAATCTAAATTTTAAAGAATTAGAATTTTATCCTTCATGGAAAAAAAATTATGCATTATACGGTGTGTGCCACTTTTTTAAAATGTTGTTTTATGAAAAAAACTAGTTTTCGAGGGAGATGGAAAAAAAAATTGCGATCTGATTCCAAAATTTTTGAAAAAAATATTTTTAGAATCTACAGACAAAATGTGATGAAACTCTAGTTTGCATCATCTTCAAATTCCTCACGGTTTAGCTGCTATAGGTGCTTGAAAGTGAATATCTAGTTTAGAAAAACTATTTCAGTGTCCAGTTTGGCCAAAAATTGTAAACCACTATTGTGGGATCACCCTCTCCCATTTAATCATCAAAACTAATGTTCCAAATTTAATCAAAAAGAGGAATGGCTGCATACAATAGCTTAGAAGTAAAGAAAGATGATGTAGTCATCTGCGTAAATATCAACAATTTGTATATTGAGATGTTGAGCTTCAATGGATTGGTAAATCTTCGATATACCAATTTGCATTTATGAGCCGGTAACTTGTATGATCACTTCATTTCCAAGCACCTCCATGCCCACATTAACATTTATGAAAGGTCGAGGTGGAGGAGAATTCATTTCATAGTTGGTTTTCCTGGCTAATAACCTCTCTCTCTCTCTTTTTCTTGAGCTCACAAAGTGACACTCCTTCTAGTCTACTTGACAAAACAAAGATATAAGTTGTGCCTACCTCAAATTGATTCAAAAATGTTCATGCATGAAATAATTTTCATGTTGGAAGCATTTGTTACCTTACATTTTGAATTACCTTCTTAAATTCAAGATTTCTACTACCATGTGGACGGCATAATCAGCGAGACTTTGGATTTTTAAATATCGATTTGAATCCCATGCATAAAAACGTACATAGATCTGTTGTTTCCTCTCAGCATAATTAATGTATAAATAAATGTCTATTAGTTATATGAATAATTAAATTGGTGGTTTTTGGAGTGGGATGAATTAGATAATGTTTTTAAAGGCCGCATTGCTATGAAGTTCCTATCAAATGGTGGTAGGGTAGTGTTGTTCTTTGAAACAAAGAAAAATTGAGAGTAATTGTAATTTGTTTTTAATATAGCTAAGAGTATCTTTGCATGGTAGCTTAATTCATGAAAATGTTGGTAGGATGGTTTTCTATAAGTTGGAAGGGAAAAATATAGTTAATTCCTAAAATCACTAAACTATATTATATCATAATATTCAATGTTCTATCTTGTAAACATGTATCTATGATGTGGAAGCATAAACAAGATAATAGTTTTCCTGATATATTTCCTAAAAGAAAATGTGGTCCCATGGAGTACCATGATTACAAGATATGCACAAAATATATTTTGTAAAAATTATTTACAAAATTTGATGCAAATGCAATTGATAAATGCAAATGCAATTGAGAGATGCAAATCCAAATTTTATGACCTTTTATATCATCCTAATAGTCTATACCAACATGGGAGCCTTGGAGAAGGGTCAAAATTAGAAAGTGAATCTACAATAATACTAAGTGTACCATGTATTGAAAGTGTAATAAACTTAGAGCCATCTTCAATGATTATAGTTTAAAGTAATCTAGACTAAGATTGTGAATCGAAGAAGCACTTATAATTTTATTCTAAATCTTAGTCATCTTTAATTATGTGATCTATTTAGTAATTTATTGATTGCATGAAAGGAACTAACAATGGCTTCTTGTTGTTCATGTCTATGTGTTTGTTTCTACTTATTTTTGTGTTGGTTTATATGAGTTATGTGTGCCTCCTTTTATGGTTTTTTGGTGATTGGGCTAGTTGGCCTCTTTTTTTCTTCTTGTTTTATTTAAAACCTTGGGTTTAGGGGCCCTTTCCCTACTTTTAATATAAAAAATGGCTTCTTATAGATTTTTTTTTTTTTAATAAAAGGCTAAAGGCCTAAACTATTTATATTAATCTAACTAAAATACATTCATATAAGTTTAAAAAATCTGAGCCAAGGGAGAATATTCATCATGTTGGACCAAAAGTTTAACTTGAAATTCAAAACAAAACTAATTGCATCCAAAATCTATCAATGGAAAAATCAGAGATACATCTGTAAATTGCACCACTCCCCCCAACATGTAAACTGAAGCAATTGATCAAAATTTTTGGTGCCCCCACATCCATCCAATTTTAAAACTAAATTTAAAAATTGTAGAGTCAAAACTCCCAACAACCTAAAAGTTCCTACAAAAACACACTACCAGATAAAATTACCATCTATGGAAAGATATTATACACTTATGGATAAAAAGGGCATATGTAGACCTTGTAGAATAAACTGAACTATACATTACCAATTGTTTGTATATAATTGATAATTTTTTTGACCCATTCTAAGTCTTGGACCAACTCAATATGCAACATTTTCTTTAGGAATCTTATTTCCACCTTCACTTGCTCTCTATGTTCATTCGGTGCCTCACCTTTGGTGTCTAGTATGAAAGGGTAAAAGGTTACTTCCTCACCCATAACCATAAGATGGTCTAGGTCACGGGGCCTAGGTATACCAAGACTAAAGGAGGTAGCATCCATCACCTCCTCTAGCTCACTTGTAATTTTAGGCATAAAAGGATTGTAAGCCATTTCCACCACCTCTACCTTTGGAGTGTGTAGGTCAAGTAATTCCACCACAAATTATGAGGAAATGTCTAAATCCACCCTATACCACTCATCCAACAATAGATATTTTCAACCCAAGGCAAGATTAACCACTCCAATCAACATAAAATATGATTCTAACATGATTCAATTTAACCAAAGCTTAGATATTGCACCATGGAAGGTCATTTGTATATGGGTACTCACTAGGCTAATGGGAGTATACATACCTCCTCATTGAAATGCTTGTAGTAGGTATGCACACTATGAAATGTAGACTTCTTTGGCAATTGACATGGACTAATTAATAATGACACACTTTCGTGAGGAGGCACTCCAATGAGTGTACTAATAGATATTAATAAATAATTGACCATACACTTATTTGATTTGTGACAATGGATTTCAAACTTCACATGAGCTTAACTTCAAGCACGGAAAAGAAGAAAGAAAAAATAGATGTTGGCATAGGAACATAATGTTAATGAATGTGGCTAGGTTCCTTGATTTTTGAATGGCATATCCATTGTAGAATAATTATTCATTAATATTTGTCAAATCATGATTTTAATGGAACATGGTACAAAGGGAAACTGCCACCTTTGGTTGAGGAGGGTCCGCTAAGGAATGTGCGCAGACAGATGCTACGTGGTAGCTGATCGAGGACCAAAAGGAGAGTGATGAAAAGGGGCACAGAAGATTGCAAATTTTTGAAATGTGGAAGCATGGCGCAAGCTTTTGAAAAGTGAGAGGACGAAACCTTGAGAGGAGCGCTTGGTTGACAAGTGGCGGCATTCACAATGAGACCTTGAGAAAGGAGCTCGATGTTGCTTTTTCTTTAGAAGAGGGTGTGGTCGGTACTTAGGCAAAATAGAATTACCTGAAGGGAGCATGGGAATTTTGTATTCACAACTCTTGGCAACTTATCAGGGGCATTTCGCCTATGGATCGAGGAACCCAAAATTTTTGGCTTGTAGACCAGAGACTTATCCATCAGGTGGTGTGATCAGAGCTTAGAGAGGGTGGTCTGAAGAGGCATCCATTCATCTTCGGATGGAGTTGATATGTCATGCAAATTCTCTTTCGCTCCATGCAGATTGATAAATTCTTTGTAAGGCAGCACTGACAATATACCAACCTAGGATTTGAGTTAAAAAATAATTTACGCGATTGGATGAGTGACGCTCTCGATATCTCCTACAACAAGGGGCTGACTAAAACTTTGAAAGGAAGATGGGTCCTATTGCTTCTCCTCAATCTGTGTTTCCATATTCTTCATCGTGGCCACTAACTCATCTTCAAGAAATGGAGATGGTAAGCCCATTTGAGTTAGGTGACCAAACCTGGCCCGCATGCTACTCATGAGCTGATCCAATTTGGTGGCACACTTGTTGGCATGTAGGATAACTTTGTGGTAGTGGATGAACTGATTGGATGTTTTAGCAATGGATTTTTAGTCTTCAATCCCTGCACCTGCTCCACAGAGGGCAACGGGTAATGATCTTTCAATGATGCTCTGTTAAGGTCTCTAAAGTCTACACTCTGATATAAATCAAAATTTTGAAAGAGGACAAGGTTCTGGCCAGAACTTTGATAGAGGAAAACAAGGTGGAAAAGGATTTGAGTCAAGTTAGTATTCCCTAAAATTTAGAAGACTTCTTAGTGTTTACATTGAAATTTCCAAAATAGAGTTCATGAGAAGGTATGATATTAATACAAACTCTCATGATCTATCTGAAGGTGATAGTGATCCTATGATGCATCGTTTATCTTCCCTTGGCCATGAACCTTCTTAATCTTGTAGCCAAATGACACATGGCATAAGTAGACAACATGTTCCTATTATAAAATTTATAGATCTTCCCTTGGGGTCATGTGATGACACATGTGGTACTATTGTGTAAGCATTAAAACAACCAATAGAGCACCTTTTTGCAATCTTCAATCTCAAAGTACTCTTGTGTAATACCCAAAATTTTACACTAAAATACAGTTAAAGACAAAACACAAATTTCAAATTTCATTCACATACACTTGCAAAACTCTCAAAGTTTGCTACCAAAGAAGGCACTACAAGAAAGCATACAACTTTTGACTAGTCATAAACTATAATTCTTTTAATTAGATAACTAAATTTCTTAGACCATCATGGTCAAGTTGAGAGGAGACATGGAATCCACATATCTGAGGTAGACTTAAATAGTTCAACCAATCCCAAAATTAATCTGAAACGTTATATAAGTCACATGCCAATAATAACATATATATATATATAATTAGTAATCATAAGAATTATAAGAGAACAAATTCTAGGGGCCAGACCTAGTCCTTGAGGGCTCATCTCAGATGGCCTTGCCTACATATAAAATTCACAAAAGCACCGTAGTTCGACAAGTAAGCTTCAACCATCTCCCACATGGTTGGATAATAAAGGAATATAATCACTAGGTTTAAAAGATGGCTTAACATCAATACTGACATGGGCTAAACTAGATACTCTACTCAAATTCATCTTATAGCTCTATACCATTAATTATAAACTATAAGAGTGGGTACACAACCCTTCCTAGGGCCCAATACCCCAGACAGTTCCACAATCGGCTGCCACCCACTTAGATGAAGCCAGGGATCTAAGACCTAGGTAAAGATATACAAGGCAACACACTCCAAAGATATTTTCTTTGAGTTTGCAAAGAAATTAAAGTTCCAAATTTACCTATATCCTATTTCAAATGGCCTCTATATATCTCAATCTAAAACATGAAACACTAGCACTAATGCACACAATCTTGCATTAATGATAACACATGATTTTGGTTTGATGTTCTTCAAGACTTAAGGTATCTCTCCCTATACTTTAATTTTAGAATTAGGGTAACATAACCCATGATATTTAGACCTTTCACTTTGTAAGTTGAGCGACTCACTTGCACCATCCCCTTATTGTCAAATAGATCATGATTATTACATGCATTCATTTTTAATGTATTTGGCAAGGGTTTTAAAAAATATAAGGGTTTTTGAACACCCTCTAGTTAACAATAGAATCATCAACACAAGTTTCCTTGTCATTGTATTCTAACATATTTAATTTGGAAGGACTAGTTAGAAACAAGGGTTTGTTCAAATGATATGCATCTTGTCTCACACCCTTAATGATTGTAACATGAAGGATACAATTATACATATGTCTATTCATTAATACAAATAAAATTTTAATGAATATGACTCATTGTCTATGTATATCAAATCAATAGCCATGCAATTCTTTAAAAAAATAGTGCTTAAAACTTTGCAACTCGTTGATATAAAATCCTATATTACTAGCTAGATTATTGATGTATGATTTTTTTTAAGATAATTCAATTGTTGATAATAATATAATAATGATATTTGAATATTTGTTAGAAAATTTTGTAAGGGATAATCAAAAATAATCTTTCTTATCTTATTGATAATAATATAATCATTAATGATAAGCTTTGATAACAATTTCAAAAAAATAAGGTTTTATTGAAATGTTGTCAAAAGAACATTTTTCCTAGTTTATCAATGAAATTTATTTAATACCAAGAGTCTTTAATACACATTTCATAGTGATAATAACATGATAACTCAACACTATATATCTAGGGTAATTTAAAAATGCCAACAAGATTATATCATATTGCACCAGTCATGGATTAAAATGATAATCATGTATTACCAATGTCTTTTGGTAACAACTAATTGATCAAAATTATGATCATGATATTCTAGTTTCCATCCAATTCTTTTTATTCAATTTAATATTATAGATTTTTGATGTCAAAACTATAAATGAATTGTATCAGACTTAACTCTAATTAACATAGAATTAAATTTATAAATTTATATTTGCATATGTATATATTCTCATATACATGCAAACATTGTTGAATATTGACACTTTATATTTAAGTTATTTATAACCCAATAACAAGTAAATATAACTAAGATAACTACTACACATAGTAAAAGCTACTTCATACTTGGGCATAACATAATGGTCTTGATAACGCTGTCTAGTGAAATTGAAATAATAGATGAACTATCACTAATCCACAATAGAGCTCTATACTCATTTCCAATTCTTCTTCTGAAAATATTGGTAGTGAAGATGTTGACGAGTATAATCTAGTTTGAAAAGGAAAAAGATATTCGAGAATCAACATGAGAGATAACACGTGCGAAAAGTATAACTCCCTTAGTCTCAAATAGCCCGTCCAGATTAAACATATTATGATCATTATCAAAAGAATAAAAATAATGACACTGAGATAAGGATACACTTCAAGTGTGTTAACAAGCATAAAATCTTGGAGACACGAATGGGAATTATTCATACACTTTACATCTCTTGTCAAATAGACTTCAGGGTCTCTTGCAAAGTCAATGATATAACCAAACATGAACTATAGTTATGTTGATTTTCTATTTCTTTATAAATTTTATCTTAGTTGGGTTATAGATAAGAGGGGATATGTGCAATTGTTAGGAATAATAGCCAAATAAATGTGGTCTCAAGAAATGTACGAAAAACTAGATATGCACAAAATGAATTTGTTTTTGATTGAGGAAAAAACTGATTTTACAGGGACCCGAAACCACAAAGCTTACAAACCAATAAAAGATAGATCATAAGTAAGTCCAAGAAAAGACAGGTGGCACACCAAAGATAAATAGAAAAGAGTAGCAGCCACCAAAAAATACCAGCAAAAGGAAAGCAAAAATCCAGTGACAATAGAGACACAACCAAACCTAACCCAGAGACTTTAAGGTCTCCGCCACTTCTGTTTCTAGGATGTCCAAATCCCGGGCCACCATCTTCAGATCCTCGGTCTCTAGAGGAATAGTTTCCTAATTTTTCTTAATGTTGGCCATGCTTCTCTTTGAAGGGCCCAAATCCTCTACTTTGTTTCTATTCTTCTCAGCATCCATATCCACAATTAAAAGTCCCTGCTGCATGTTGTCTATTTTTTCTGCCAAAGCCCTCAAGATAGTAAGTCTAGGAAAAGACAGGCTGCACACCAAAGATAAACAGAAAAGAGCAGTAGCCACTAGAAAAAACTAGCAAAAGGAAAGAAAAAAACCAGCGACAACAGAGACACAACCAAACCTAACCCAGAGACTTTAAGGTCTCTGCCAATTTCATTTCTAGGATGTCCAAATCCTAGGCCACCATCTTCAGATCCTGGGTCTCCAGAGGCGCAGTGTCCTATTTTTTCTTCATGTTGTCCCTGGTTTTCTTTGAAGGGCCCAAATCCCCTACTTTTTTTTTTTTCTTCTCAGCATCCAGATCCACAATCAAAAGTCCCTGCTAAGTATTGTCCATTTTTTTTAATTAGGCTTTAAAAAAAACTTTTAGGCAAATGTTGTCAGCAAGTATAAAGCCAAATTTTGTGACATTTTCTGGAATTCACCCTACTCATTTCCAAAAATGGGAGCTTTGGAATAATGTGGTCACATATGTAAGGCACATGAAATTCTTTATAGAATGCCTCAAAGAAAGTGTGACTGAGGGATCATTGTAGAATATGTACAAATTTCATTTATTGAAGGGGTTTTCTAGATTTTCAAGCATGTGACAGATATGAAGGAAACACTCTAAATTTTGCCAACATCCAGCTCGCATATGCCAAAATGGGAGCTTTGCATAGGGTATGAACATCCATCAAAGCATAGAGAAACATGCATACAAAATGCGGCAGTAGAGAGGGCAACAAACTGTTTGGTAGAATGCCTCAACGAAATGCATAAAAAATGTGGAGGTAGAGACAAGGTGCGCAAACTGTTTGACAAAATGCCTCCAAGAAATGTCACCTCATGGAGTACAACAATTAAAATAGGTGTACAAAATGGGTTTGTTTGAAAGGCCTATGAACTCTTAAGCAAATTCAACTGGCGGGTGTAATGCCAGACCCACAACTTTTTCTAGCTAGCCCTACTATACTATCACTCTTGAATCATATTTTAAGTTTATTAAATGGCTTCAAGATTTATTAACTTAAATTTTATTTTTCTACACTTATTTTAGATTTCCAAGAATGTAAATATAATATAAATATCCTGCAAGGTGGGATTTATTCAAAATTGCCAATCTCTCACTAACATTTTTATGGAAAGAGAAATGATTCATAATAATGAACGACTAGCAGGAAAGAAATAAACCTAGAAATATCTTCTCCTTGCATAGGGCAACCTTTAGTTCTGCACATGCTTGAATCTATCTATCTATTTGCACATGTCAATGGCTACAACTTGAACTTGGAATCAATGAAATCACATCACAACCACCCATTTTAAAATTTTGAAAACTTCTTGAAGGCTTCTGACAATACTGTCTTAGATTTTAATTCAGGTTTTTGGAAAGACAAAGAGACTCTTTTCATTTGCTTCTTTCAATATTATCCAAAAATGCCAGTGGATGAAGATTCAATGTTAATAAATTTTAAGACCATTAAAATTAGCTGACAATGGTCTATGGATTGCACCAACTGCTATGCCTTACCCATCATAGAGATCATTAATGGGATGCTCAATTCCTCACCTCTCATAATGAAAGATAGATCTCAAATATCAGGGTTGTCAGAGCTCTTCAATTCTTGGGTTCCAAACAAGATTTTCCACAATCTTTCACATTAATTTCATTAACTGACCAAACCTTTTTCTTTTGTTCTTTTTCTTTTCCCTATTTATATCTAACGTGAATTTAATATTGAATCCTTTCACCTATATATGAACTCAAATGTATTTAACAATTTTCTTTTTGGGCTTTTAGAAATAAATCAAAACATATATGAAGTGACAACTAAGTTGGTAAGCTGCCACATTATTAGTTGGCAATTAGTAGAAAGGGCTTGCTAGAGGAAAATCTACAAGTCACATCAACCTATGCTTTTACATCTTTACTCTCCCATTTTATATCAACAGATTTTGTCTTCCATTAATACGTAAACTCTCCTTGATTATGAGGAAAATAATAGTAATATCAACCATCACACTAGGCCTTTTTCAGTTGACAAAAACTGTTCATTAACATATCCATTATGAGTTCAACTCTATGTTGAAGATCAATGTAAATATTATTTATAAAATTCATTTTTAACTCAAAGGGACAACCGTACATGTCTCCCATTTCTCTTCTTTCTGAATATAGCTTGCACATTCACTAACTAGAGAAATGGAATTTATACTTTATTATTTAATTATAAATTTCATATTTCATCGTCGTGAAACTAATATAAAAAGTATAGGAAAGCTTATTCTATTCCATTAAAGTGTTATATTTTATTGATTTAATTTAGTTTCAGAATGTAATCTTAGAATCTTGCATAAAAGAGATATATAATAGAAGATATGTTGGACATATTTGATATTAATATTTTTTCATAATATTGACAAGCTTGAATAATAAGCGGCAAAGATGATGTGCCTTCTACAAAACATAAAATCATTATAATGTGATAAATCCTATATGGCTTAATGGCATAGTTGAAGATATCCACAATAACTATCATAACTGGAATCAATTGCATGAACAATACAAAATAACAAAAAATCACTTGATATCTTAATCTCATCAAGTTAAGAAGTACCATAGAAATCTAAGATGTGTCTTACCTTTGCTCACTTTTTAATAAAGTATTTGACGTTCTATCTCCTATATTTCGTACCAAAATTATTGAAATCACATGATAATGACAATTCTTATTATACTTTTTATTTTAAAATATTGAACTACATACATCAATCCAAAAGAATCTTTATTTTTATGTAGAGTTAAACAGAGACAAATAGTGACTCAACTTACAAGAAGCTATAATTCTAGAGGAATCAATACAAGCACGTAGAGAGAGTTATTTTTAAGGAAGCAATTTAATGAGTTAAATAATTTTTTAATATTATAACATACTAAATTCTTAAATAGGGTTAAATATTGCATCCAAGAAGTAACAATAACCACCTAATACCAACTAGGATTAATAAATGACAACACATAGTCACTTTACTTATCAGCTTGAATCTATCTAACAGTTTGGTTATAGTAATGCACATAAGAATATAGATTAGAATGAGTCACACACAAATCAGGGTGTAACGCCCCACTGGGGAACCCCCAAAAAAAAAACTATTACCTTTCATGTAATTAAACCACAAAATATTATGTTCTACCAAATGACATACACAATCATGACAAAACATCTTTCCTTCATATTTACAAGATAACTTTGCACAAAAGATTCACTCAACTAATTTCAAAGTAACATGCACTGTTTGGAAGCACTTCATTTATCCACACCCAAGAAAGGAATTTCATTTTTAAATCACTCTCGGATACATAAACAAAGATCTCATAACCCAATCCTAGTTAAATCACTACCTTTCTATCAAATTCTAGGGAATACAATATATGATTCTTTTAAGAAGCATTACTATTTCACTATTATTTTCCCACATAAATTTTATGAACCTAGTATCATTTATTTTTTAATCCTTTATGTCATTCACATAGAGGTACACAATACTTGATCAAAGCTAACAACGATTACCAAAGAATAAGGGAAGAAAAGACATACTAGGGTCATTTCAAACATTAGTCACAACAAGGAGATAAGCACACAAGGGAGATTCACACAAGAAAAACCACAAGGGCCACAACACTAACCAAAGATCCTAGTGCTACAACGGGCTCTGATAAAAAATGTAATGCCCAAAATTTTACACTAAAATACAATTAAAGACAAAACACAAATTTCAAATTTCATTCACATATGCTTGCAAAAGTCTCAAAGTTTTCTACCAAAGAAGGCACAACAAGAAAGCATACAACTTTTGACTAGTCATAAACTATAATGATTTTAGTTAGATAACTAATTTGCTTAGACCATCATGGTCAAGTTGAGAGGAGACATGGAATCCACATCTCTGAGGTAGACTTAAATAGTTCAACCAATCCCAAAATTAATCTGAAATCTTAGATAAGTCACATGCCAAAAATAACATATATATATATATATATATAAGTAGCAATCATAAGAATTATAAGAGAACAAGTCCTAGGCGTCAGACCTAGTCCTTGGGGGCTTGTCTTAGATGACGTTTCCTACGTACATATAATTTGTAGAGACACTATAGTTCGACAAGTAAGCTTCAACCATCTCCCACATGGTTGGATAATAAAGGAATATAATCACTAGATTAAAAAGATGGCTTAACATCAACACTGACATGGGCTAAACTCGATACTCTACTCAAATTCATCTTACACCTCTATACCATTAATTATAAACTATAAGAGTAGGTACACAACCCTTTATAGGGCCCAATACCCTAGACAGTTCATAAACCGGCCAAACAATATTCCTTTGGGATGGAAGAACACATCTAGACTAAACAATATACAAAATAATACCAACCAAAGGAAATCAAACAAAAAAGAAGCGAACCAAGGAAGGCCTTCACCAATTCACCCACCTCACAGTAAAAAGTTGCCTTCAAGGAATCCCGATTTATACAATAAATCCAAACCAAACAAGGATTAGACCTAGATCAGTAGGAAGGTACCAAGTGAAACTCACCAGCTAGGAAAAAGTGAGGCCCAAATCAAACAACTAAAGAGCTCAAGAGTGACCCACGAGATAGATGTCCAAAGATAAACATAAGAAGACATAGATCTACTCAGTGAAGTGGCCATAATTTGCAAAGTAATAGGCAAAAGAAGAACAAGATCTGCAATACAAGGTTGGGCTGGAACCAATTGGGCCACTAATCATGCAATTACATTTCTTCCCAATGGGTTCTTCTTGGTTGCTTTCCTATCCGAGGAAGACAAAGACAAGATCTTAAATACTAGAATCTAGGAAATAGATGAATGTTCCCTACATATGCAAAATTGGGAACCCAACTTCGATGCCAAAATGCATGAAGCTGACCTTGTGCCTAAATGGATTAGGCTATACAACCTACCCACTAAATTTTGGACAGAAGAGAGCCTAGGAAAAATCAGTAGATCCCTGGGCACCCTCCTGGACATGGACATAGGCAGATCGGAACAAAGCTCCCACCTCTATGCAAGAATCTAGGTGGCAGCAATAAGGAGAATACCAGAAGCCAATCTCATTAAAAACCAAGGTAGGAATATGGAAGCAGGAACTAGAAATAGAAACCATAAAATACTGTTGCTCTAAATGTAGTCACAAGAACCACTCAATCTAGAATCATGCCCTAGACCCCCAAAAACAATGAAGGTGTGGAGAAAGAAGGAGGCCCCTAGGGAAGCAGTCAAGCCAAACAACAACCATACTAGGGGTGCCTCTAAAGAAGCAGTAGGTGCTCAAAAAGAATCTTCAGGAGTAGTAGAGGTACCAAAATCTAATCAGACACAACAAAACACCAAGGATGAAACACTATATCAGGCACATAAATGCATTGAGGATGTAACTGAAAATGACAAGAATCATGAAGATAACTCCTTGCCAAAAGCACCATGAAGATAGCATCCTAGAATGGTAGGGGCCTAAATACCCCTAAAAAAAGGCGCTTAGTCAAGTGCCAATTGGAAAAATTGGGTACAGATATAGTATTATTGCAAGAATCTAAACTTGAAGATGAGGGATCCAAAGTTTTTCACTCTAGAGGATGGGAAGAAGCATATCCAAAATTCTTTGACATGGCTGGCAGGCTGGGGATTCTTTAGAGAGCTAGTAGCATAAGTGTGGACATAAGCGAAAAGAATCCCTTTTGGATGAAATGTAAGGTTTTGATCCTAACCACCAACCTTAAGTTCACACTTTTCAACATTTATGGCCCTACAAGGGTGCAAGAAAATAATAATCTATGGAAATCCCATAGCCATCAGCTAGCAATCATCAAGGAAGGAAAATAAATTTTGGGAGGATATTTCAATGTTGTATTAAAGCCGAACGAAAAACTAGGGGGATCAACTAAACTATCCACTTCTATGCATGTCTTCGGGAAATTCCTATCGGAAAATGACCTAATAGATGCACCTACTAAAAGAGGACTATTCACATGGTCAAATAAAAGGAGTGGAGGGGGATGCATAAAATAAAAATTGGATAGGTTCCTTTTCTCCCAAGACTGGTTGGAGTCCAACTTCAATCTGGAAGCCTTCATCTTACCCATTGCTAGCTCAGACCACCTTCCCACAAAGCTAGCAATTACATCTGAGCGAACTCAGAAGAAGAGTGCCTTCAAATGTGAAAAAATGTGGTTTAGGAAGCCAGAATTAATCTCCCTTCTAGAAGATTGGTGGAAAGAAGCCCCTAGATGTGTGGGAACTAAAAGCTTCATCTTCTCAAGGAATCAAAAATACATGAAAAGCAAGCTACTAGAATGGAACAAAATAGTTTTTAAGAATATATTCTCAGAAAAAGAAAGTTTGGAACAAGCACTATCAAAAATTAATGAGAAAGTAATGACCCATGGAATATTCCGAAATGATTATATCAAAGAAAAATAACTGAGATCAGAACATGAAGAGATTCTAGCAAGAGAAGAAGAGTTTTGGAGATCTAAATCATGGGAAACATGGCTCTTTGAGGGTGATGCCAATACAAAATTCTTCCACATTACATCTAAAATTAAGAAAGCCTGTAAGAGGATAACAAGCATTCAGAATCAAGAGGGACGATTATTATAGGACATAGAATAAATTCAGGAAGAAGCAGTAAGGTACTTCAAACATCTGCTCGCACCACTAGAAGCAAATCACAGTTGTAACCTGGGGGAACTAATAAAGAACATCCCAAAGGAAATAACATAATAAGACAATCAAATGCTGACAACTCCTTTTATTGAAGATGAAGTTAGGAAATTTATCTTCCAGATGCACCCATATAAGGCACCGGGCCCTAACGGATTCCCGACCTTCTTCTATCAAAATTGTTGGTACTTCTTGGAGACTGAGGTATGGGAAGTTATAGAGGAATTCAGGACTAAGAAAAAGTTCATTAAAGACATCAACAACATAGCCTTGGTCCTAATTCCAAACAAATAAGAATTCTCCAATATGGGGGACTATGGCCACATCTCCCTATGTAACACATTATACAAGATCATATCTAAAGCTCTAGCCAATAGACTTAAGATAACTCTGGAAAAAATAATCTCGATAAATCAAAGCGGCTTCATCCTTGGGAGGGAAATAATAGATAGCAATATCATAGCAAGCGAGGCCTTGCACTCAATAAAAAAAGACAAATTAAAAAGCATGATAATCAAGTTGGATGTGAGCAAAGCCTACGATAGAGTAAATTGGAGGTTCCTAATGAAGGTGATGGAAAAAATAGGATTTTGCAAGAAATGGTTAAGTATGAGATCTATTACTGCCTCTCAACAGCTAGATACTTAGTACTGGTGAATAGCATTTCACGTGGCTTCTTCAAAAGCTCAAATGGCTTAAGGCAAGGTGACCCCATCTCACCCTTCCTCTTTGTTATTATAGTAGAAGCCCTCAGTGAAAATATAGCAAAGGACCACTATGACGACAACCGGAAGGGACTAAAAATTGCCCCAAACATGGAGCCCCTCACCCACCAACAATTCATAGATGGCACCCTCTTGTACGAAGAAGCATTAGTCCAAGAAGCAACCAAAATTAAAGTTTTTCTAGAAGAGTATATCTCAGGTTCGCGTCAGCAAATCAACAAAGAAAAGTTGAAAATCTAATTCTTCTATACAAGGAAAAAGGTGCAAAGGAAAATAGCTGACCTTCTTGGATACTTAGTGAATGTCTTGCCATGCAAATATCTAGGCGTTCCAATCTTCAGAGGTAATATCAGAACTAAGCTATGGGATCCTATAAAGGAAAAATGCAGAGAAAAAGCTTTAAGCTAGAAAGGTAAATGGCTAACCCTCGTAGGCAGAATCACCATGATTAAAGCAGTGCTCTCCACCATCCCCATCTATGTAATGACCAACATGCAATTAACCACAAAAATAGTAGACAGTATGGATAACATTCTCAAGCACTTCCTATGGGAAGGCTCAAACAAGGACCATAGAATTCCTCTAGTTCATTGGGACATAGTATGTAAACCACAAGACGATGGTGGCATAGGGATCCGTAATCTAAAAGCACATAACCTAGCTTTAGGAGAAACAATCATATGGAAGATGTACCAGAAACCCCATCTACTCTAGTGCCAAATCCTACAGAATAAATACATCGACTCTAGGGAACCCAAAAGAATCTTAACAATCGCAAATCCTAGAGGGGGCTCTCACATTTGGAACTTCATGATTAATAGAAGATATTTGATTATAGACCACTTATCCTGGAAAATAAACAATGAAAGGAAAGCTAATTTTTGGATGGACTCTTGGGGGGGTACAAGCTAGTAATAGAATATCATGAACTAAAGGACCACATCCCATCCCTAAGGGACCTCCACAACCAAAAGGTCTGGGAGTTCATTGTACCAGATGGAAGTAATAGCGTGATATATTTTCAAGCCCTCCAAATGGAGGAACCAGCCAGAGCTAAGCTTTAAGAAATAGTGAAAGAAAGGAAAGAATGCCTAAACCAACAAGAGGGCAGGATAATTTGATGTGGAGCCAAATCAGGATCATGCACAGTAAAGCTGGGTTACCAGATTCAAATGATAGAAATAGAGAAATATTGGCGAAAAAAGGCATGCTGGGGTCAGTGGATATTCCCTAAATTTGGAGCTTTCCCATGGACAACACTTCATAGAAGAATCCTAATAGGTGACAGACTCAAATCCATTGGGTTAGAAGGTCCGAATTGGTGTGTAATGTGAAAAAATAATGACGAAAGTGCTGACCACCTATTACTAAATTGCCCCTTTGCAGAACAGTGTTGGGACTAGCTCCAAAATAGCCTAAGATGGGTGACTGCAAGAAGTAACAATCTCTGGGACTGCATACTTAGCTAGCCTAATTAGAAAAAAGACTCTTTTTGGGGTCTATCATGGCAAGCAGCCCCATTCATTCTAGTTTGGAACATCTAGAAGGAACACAAGAGGCGAATCTTCCAAAACAAGGAAAAAAATCCAAAAGGGCTAATTGAAGACATTGAAAGAAATATCACAAAATGGCTGAATTACCATATAAATCTACAAACAAAATCAAAATTCACAACATGGGATGAGGAACTAATGAAAAAATGGGAGAAGCTAAAAGTTCCCCCCTTTTTTTAGTTTACCCCAGACCCAAAATTGAAGAGAAACAAGATAAAGTGGTGCCCTCCACCATAGGGTAGACTTAAGCTAATACGGATGGGGAATCAAGAGGAAATCCAGGAAAAACAAGCATTGGATGTATTATAAGGGACTCACAAGTCCAAGTAATAAAGGCTTTATCAGACAAACTTTCTAAGACCACCAACAATGTAGCATAAATTGAAGGGATTACAAAGGGCCTCCTACTATGCAAAGAACTAAATATGAGGAATCTCGAGTTAGAAAGCGACTCAACAGTGAGCATAAATGCCATTGCCAGTGGTCAGTCCACTGATTGGATCCTCCAATCCAAAGTTACCAGGATCAAAGAGCTGATGAAGGAACTAGAAGTAGCTTCAATAAGCCACATCTTTAGGGAGGCTAATAGAGTGTTAGACCTCTTGGCCAACCAAGGAATATAAAAAGATGAAGAAACCAAGATTGGGTATCAAGAAGACTATGAACCAGAACTACAAGCCATTATAGAAGCAGACTTTAAAAAAGTGGAATTTGCAGGAGAAGAAGACAGAGAGGAGGCTACTTGATCAACTAGAAGGTAAGTATTCCCTGAGGTAAGTACCTTAGCCACAAATTCTTCCTCCACAATATACTTCTAAATCTCAAAATAAAATTTATGGCAAGTTTAATGGTCCTAGTGACCTAACATAAGGATTGTTTAGAAACTAAAAAACTTATCACAACCCTTAAATAATTTTAATCCTTGCTCAGCAGCGACACACAAAATGAAGTTTTAGCAGGCCTTGAGTTGAAATGACTCTTTATCAAGAAAGATCTGGGTGAATGAGGCTCCCACATCGACACCCTGATCAAGCTTCCACCAACCTTGGAGCCCTCAACAAATTATGAAAGTGTAAGAATGGTTACAAGGCTTTCTCACCATTCAGCTCCCACCCTGAGAAGTATCAAAAGTTTATACACACAAGTCTTGCCATCCTTGGGTACGGGAAGAACTCGACCAAGTTGTAACAAGTTTGGCCGATTATTCCTTGCCCAATGTGTGACTCCCTTCCTGAACGCAACGTTATGACCCCAAATAGATGATCTCCCCCATTGATCCTAGTTATCTCCCTTAGCCCAAGATATAATGCATCTAGTTTCGATTTTTGGAAACCAATAAATCACTTATATAATCTTTCTCAGGGAACACTTTCTAGTACCCTGGATTTGGGGCTCTTTCCAAAAAATATGCTAAGCTTGAAGAGGGGAACTAGTCTCAAGGTGGACAGAGAGTGGTCCCCATCTTGATAAAGACATAAATTTTGGTTTGAACAAGGCAAGCCCCATATGGGAGGGATGTAGATTTCTGGTGAAACCACAGGTCCACCCTCAAGCCTCTCCCACTGGAATTTGTACTGACACATAAAAAAATTTCAATACCCTTTAGCGAAGCTCTATTGAAAAAGTGCATTCAAAACAAAACAAATTGATTTAACCATGTTGCATTTTAAATCTAGATTGTAAACCCTAATGAAAGTGGAAAATGTTTCAAAGTGAACAGGAAAATCAAAGCTTTCCTCGACATCTTATATACCATAATGAGCCATATTTTTATAACGTAAATACTTCTTCAAGTTTGTAGTACATTCAAAGAAAGCTTTAAGCCGTGACTACACCTATGTTTTTAATCCCTTTACTAGATCTATTCCTAAATATAGATTTCCTAAAATCTCTTACATGTCGTCGAAAGAGCTTTAAATTTATTTCTTTCAAAGTGACCCTTTAAGCCTTTACAAACAAAATGGGCAGTATCTTCTTCATAAGCAACAACTTCTAAATGGAGCTTTACTAGAAAATCCTAAAAGGTGAAAGCAACAAGCTACGCTAGCCCTTTGAATCTTGCACCGGCTCGAGATGGCTCTTCTCCTCAAAGAAACTCAAATGCGGTCCTCACACAAAAACGGTGGAAACAATACCATGGCTGTAATATGTGGTATAAATGGTAGTAGCTCGGCTCTGGGGAGAAGGTGATCTCAAGGGCGAGGAATGCCCTCTCCTAGTCGAGCAGCAACAAATGCCACATCCTACAAATGCCACAAGGAAGAATGGAGGTCAAGTCTAATCAAAACCTTGGCTTCGGCTCTCCATAACGCACAAAGAAAATGTAATCTTTGACGAAATACCTACACATTAACATATGGTCTGGCCTAAATCACATGGATAGGAACAATGACCAAAGACAATAAGCTGTCCTGGATCCAGGTGGTAAATGACCTGGCAATGGAATTATTTTAGAATGTATAGATATCATGATATGAAGTCACATGGGTAAAGTGATGGCACCAACCGAATCCCTAGCAAACTGCTTAGGGCCCCTACCAAAATGAATGGGCTCTACCCCGTTAAAGGTAGAATTTACAAACAAAATAATAAAATATATATATAATAATTAATGATAAGCTTTGATAACAATTTAAAAAAACTAAGGTTTTATTGAAATGTTGTTAAAGAACATTGTTTCTAGTTTATCAATGAAATTTTTTTAGTATCAAGAGTCTTTAATACATGTTTCATAATGATAATAACATGATAACTTAACACTATACATCTAGGGTAATTTTAAAAAGCCAACAAGATTATATCATATTGCACTAGTCATGGATTGAAATAGTAATCATGTATTACCAATGTCTTTTGGTAACAACTAATTGATCAAAATTATGATCATGATATTCTAGTTTCCATCCAGTTATTTTTATTTAATTTAATATTATAGATTTTTGATGTCAAAACTATAAATGAATTGTATCAGACTTATCTCTAATTAACATAGAACTAAATTTATAAATTTATATTTGCATACGTATATATTCTCATATACATGCAAATATTGTTGAATATTGACACTTTATATTTAAGTATATTTATAACCCAATAAAAAGTAAATATAACTAAGATAACTACTACACATAGTACAAGCTACTTCATACTTGGGCATAACACAATGGTCTTCATAATGTTGACTAGTGAAATCAAAATAATAGATGAACTATCACTAATCCACAACATAGCTGTATACTCATTTTGAATTCTTGTTCTGACAAGATTGGTAGTGAAGACGTTGATGAGTATAATCTAGTTTGAAAAGAAACAAGATATTCGGGAATCAACATGAGAGATAACTCACGTGAAACATATAACTCCATTAGTCTCAAATAGCCTGTCCAGCTTAAACATATTATGATCATTATCAAAAGAATAAAAATAATGACACTGAGATAAGGATACACTTCAAGTGTGTTAACAAGAATAAAATATTGGAGACACGAATGGGAATTATTCATATACTTTACATCTCTTGTCAAATAGACTTCAGGGTCTATTGCAAAGTTAATGATATAACCAAACATGAACTATAGTTATGTTGATTTTCTATCTCTTTATAAATTTTATCTTGGTTAGGTTACAGATAAGAGGGGATACATGAAATTGTTTGGCATAATAGCCAAAGAAATGTGGTCTCAAGAAATGTAAGGAAAACAAGATATGCACAAAAATAATTTGTTAATTAGGCTTTAAACAAGAACTTTTAGGCAAATGCAGCCAGCAGGTATAAAGCCAAATTTTGTGACATTTTTTGGAATTCACCCTACTCGTTTGAAAAAACGGGAGCTTTGGAATAATGTGGTCACATATGCAAGGCATGTGAAATGCTTTACAAAATTCCTCAAAGAAAGTGTGACTCAGGGATCATTGCATAATATGCACAAATTTCATTTATTGAAGGGGTTTTCCAAATTTTCAAGCAAACAATCTAAATTTTCAAGCATGTGATAGGTATGAAGGAAACACTCTAAATTTTGCAAACTTCCACCTCACCTATGCCAAAATGGTAGCTTTGCATAGGGTACGAACATCAATCAAAGCATAGAGAAACATTCATACAAAATGCGATAGCAAAGAGGGCAACAAAATTTTTGGCAGAATGCCTCAACGAAATGCATCAAAACTGCGGAGGCAGAGACAAGGCGCACAAATTGTTTGAAAAAATGCCTCCAAGAAATGTCACCTCATGGAGTACAATGATTATAGCAGGTGTACAAAATGGGTTTGTTTGAAAGGCCTACAAACTCTTAAGCAAATGCAACTGGCGGGTGTAAGGCCAAACCCACAACTTTTTCTAGCTAGCCCTACTATACTATCACTCTTGAATCATATTTTAAGTTTAGCAAATGGCTTCCAGATTTATTAACTTAAATTTTATTTTTCTGCACTTATTTTAGATTTCCAAGAACGTAAATACAATATAAATATCCTGCAAGGTGGGATTTTTTCAAAATTGCCAATCTCTCACTAACATTTTTATGGAAAGAGAAATGATTCATAATAATGAATGACTGAAAGGAAAGAAATAAACCTGGAAATATCTTCTCCTTGCATAGGGCAACCTTTAGTTCTGCACATGCTTGAATCTGTCTACCTATGTGCGCGCCTCCATGGCTTCAACTTGAACTTGGAATCATCAAATCACATCACGACCACCCATTTTTAAATTTTGAAAACTTCTAGAAGGCTTATGACGATACTATATTAGATTTTCATTGGGGTTTATGGAAAGACAAAGAGACTCTTTTCATTTACTTCTTTCAATATTATCCAAAAATGCCAGTGGATGAAGATTCAATGTCAATAAATTTTAAGACCATTAAAATTAGCTAACATTGATCTATGGATTACACCAATTGTTGTGCCTTACCCATCATAGTGATCATTAATGGGATGCTCGATTCCTCACCTCTCATAATGAAAGATAGATCTCAAATATCAGGGTTGTCAGAGCTCTTCAATTCTTGGGTTCCAAAAAAGATTTTCCATAATCTTTCACATTAATTTCATTGACTGACCAGACCTTTTTCTTATTTTTTTCCTTCTATTTAGATCTGACGTGAACTTAATATTCGATCCTTTCACATATATATCAACTCAAATGTATTTAACAATTTTCTTTTTGCGATTTTAGAAATAAATTAGAACGTATATGAAGTGACAACTAAGTTTGTAAGCTGCCACATTATTAGCTAGCAAGTAGCACCGAGGGCTTGCTAGAGGTGAAGATGCATGTCATGTCAACCTGTTCTTTTACATCTTTACTCTCCCATTTTCTATCAACATAGTTTGCCTTCCATTAATACATAAACTCTCCTTGATTACAAGGAAAATAATAGTAATATCAACCATCATGCTAGGCCTTTTTTCAGTTGACGAAAACTGTTCATTAACATATCCATTATGAGTTAAGCTCTATGTTGAAGATCAATGTGAATATTATTTATAAAATTCATTTTTCACTCAAGTGGACAACCGTGCATGTCTCCCATTTCTCTTCTTTTCGAATATATCTTGCACATTCGCTAACTAGAGAAATGGAATTTATACTTTATTATTTAATTATAAATTCAATATTTCATCATCATAAAACTAATATAAAAATATAGGAAAAATTATTCTATTCCATTAAAGTGTTAGATTTAATCGATTTACTTTAGTTCCAGAATGTACACTTGAATCTTGCATAAAAGAAATATCTAATAGAAGATGTGTTGCACATATTTGATATTAATATTTTGTCATAATATTGACAAGCTTGAATAATAAGTGGAAAAGATGATGTCGCTTCTACAAAACATAAAATCATTATAATGTGATAAAGCCTATATGGCTTACATGGCATAGTTGAAGATATCCACAATAACTATCATAACTGGAATCAATTGCATGAATAATACAAAATAACAAAAATTAATTTAATATCTTAATCTCATCAAGTTAAGAAGTACCACAAAAATCTAAGATGTGTCTTACCTTTGCTCACTTTTTACTAAAGTATTTGATGTTAAATCTCCTATATTTTGTACCAAAATTATTGAAATCACATGATAATTCCAATTCTTATTATACTTTTTATTTTAAAATATTGAACTACATACATCAATCCAAAAGCATCTTTCTTTTTATTTAGAGTTAAATAGAGACAAATAGTGACTCAACTTACAAGAAGCTATAATTCTAGAGGAATCAATACAAGCACATAGAGAGAGTTATTTTTAAGGAAGAAATTTAATGATTTCAATAATTGTTTACTATAATAACAAACTAAATGCTCAAATAGGGTTAAATATTGCATCCAAGAAGTAACGATAACCACCTAATACCAACTAGGACTAATAAATGACAACACATAGTCACTTTACTTGTCACCTTGAATCCATCTAACATTTTTGTTATAGGAATTCACATAAGAATATAGATTAGAATGAGTCACGCACAAGGTAGGGCCTTACATATTGAGCTTGCACACATATGACATGTGGCACAGTCATCAAACTCAATATGTTTTCCTTTTGAGACCACCCTTAAGGGATTACAATACAATAATAATAGCAAAGTCAAGCTAGCATAATATTTTCATATCCACTCTTGGGGTCACTTGACACCAAAACATGTGGCAATATGATGCAACCAATAGTGTACATTTCTAAAATCTCCAAGCATAAAATACACTTGATCTTGTGGAAATATGACACATGGCATTATCAGGTGTCATGCTTCATTTGTTTGTCTATTGCGACCTCCCTTAGAGGATAAAAACACAAAAATTGAAGCAAAGTGAAGCCAATATAAAACCTTAGTACACCCAATCCAAGGACCAAATGAAACAACCTCTACTTTGCACTTTCTGTTGAACACCCAAAATACTCAAAGGGGGGGTGAATCAATATTTTCTTAAACCATTCAAATATTAAACATCCAATCAACTAAGAATATTCAACTATAATAAAGAAAGAAATCATAAAACATTAACAACACCATATAACACATGAACACCAATATTTTTATGTGGAAAACCCAAAATGGGAAAACTACGATGAGGGTTAGCTCACAATATATTATAACTAGTTATAGCATATTTACAAAACTACTCACTATAGGTGGACTCACTATCCAAGTGGACTCACTGCCTAGAAAGAAAAAGATAGAAGAGAGATTATGGATCATATCCTATTTGGAACTATTACAATTGCATCTATCATATGCATGAAATACAATTCCAATGAAGCTCAATAAAACAATTTTACACACTTCATTTTAATTAGATCTAACACTTTTCTTTCCACTTTATTCGCATCAATTCAATCTTCTACTCAAAATTCACAACTTAAATTCACACCACTCTGATAATATTCACATGTAGGATCTTTGCATTACACATTATATAAATTTCCATAGATCAAAACATCAAAAATATCTAACATATATATCTGCATCAACTCTAACATTGTTTAGGTTGGCCTAATACTACTCAAAATATAATTTGTCAGCTCCAAAACTTTCATACATATCTTACACCAAGATACAAGACTCAAAACAACTTAAAATAAGTGAGCATAGAGCTATATTAGATCCAAATTAAGACTACAACACTTACTTAGCCTTCATATACCTTTAAAATTGTTAGGTCGACACAACATAAGACCTAATAACAAAATCCTTCAACCGTGTATACACATATTGGCATGTGGACCTCAAAACTCAATGCCAATTGGAATTCCTACACAAATTCCATCTATCAACATCTCCTTCAATCTACAAAACCAAAAAAAATCCATCGAGAAGTATGAATTCTCCCACACCAATGCATTGTATAGAGAATAATTGTAATTTTTTAGAATAACTTTTGTTACTCATATCTTTTAATCCAATAGCCAAAACATGATGAAAATTTGGAATCAGATACATCTAACATCCACAAAAATAATGTTAGAAACGTAGAATGAAACCTTTATTTGCAGATTGGTGCAAACCCAAACACTAATGCACTATTCCACTAAATCAATAGTATTGATCACACTTTGTCGATTTCTGATTTCAACCAACATTATTGGACCAAACCACCTAGAAAAAATGTCTTGTATGAACAGTCCAAAACCTGTTAGAGCCAATCATAATGATTCACATCATAATTTTCATATCTGGATATAATGTTGGCATCAATGAGAATACTGCAATGCTCATGTTTCCAACAACATCATCAATGACAAAATTTCTCATTCTTTCAACAATCTCTCCCTTTATCATTGATGGAAACATGCCAAGAATATCTCCAAACTTCTCCAAAAAATTCTCCCCCTTTGACATCAAGTGCAAAGGGTTCCTATAGATCTTTTTTCTTTCACTAAAACTCCCCTTGATAAATGTGTGCATATATACAGATTGAAAATAATGGATTGAATCCCCCTGAGTCATGTACCAGAGAGAAAACTAAAAGTTCTACTTGAAATGACATTATATATTCGACATATATATAAAGAATTTGAACATAAATACTGAAATGCATAAAAAGTGAGAAACATGTCAATCGAAGGTGGTTGAATCCTACAACTATTATACATGGGCCTACCATGCTTTCCTACCTTCTTCCCATTCTCTCTTATCTTCCACAAAAAATATACATTACATTTCAAACTCCATAAGTAACTCTTCTCCCTATTTCGGAGTGTCGGGTACTAGATTCATCTGCTTGGCTTTGTCTGCACTCAAAAGATCTTTTGAAACAAGTATAAAGTTGGGATTGACCATGCCCCTTATTTCTCCAAAATATAGGATGATGTGTTATTTTTGGGCTTGTAGTTGAAAGAATTTTGTATGCATGTCTTCTATTACATTCCTTGTTTCTCTAGTTCGGTCAGCTTCCATATTAGAGGCACTTGAGGAAATATTAATTTGAGATTCAATAGAGTCCATCTCCTTCCTTATTCTTTGTGTGGCTCCAAGCCACTTCATGCCATATTGATATAGATCCTTTGCCTCATCAATGCACCCTTGTGCATCCTTCAACAATTCTAATTTTTTTTATGTGTAATGGCACATTTCTCAATCATTTCCAACATTTTTTTGTCATTTCTTCTTTTCTCAACTTCTTTCTCTACTTCTTCTTTCATTCTCAAGGAATATACCTTCAAGGAATGAATTAGTAGTTTTAGGTTCTCCATATCAGATAGTGATGTATCTATATTTGTATCAAGTATGGCCTCTTGTAATTCCATCACCACTTCTACCATCAGTTCTCCACTATTCTAGTATTTCAATGATTTATTTTCTTGCAGATGCATGAAACATATCTCCTAGTTGTAGCTTATGGAGGGGAGAGATCTTATCTAAATCCACACTACCTTGTTGCATTATAAATTATAGCAATTGTGATGACACAACAGGTTGGAACTTGGGCTGCATACTTAATAGATTCTTCAAGGTATATCCAAAGGAGCCAAAAGATTCACTAGAAGTTCTTATTATCTCTACAATTTTTCCCTTAAATGAGTTCTTTTCTGTTGCATTTCTAGAGTTTGTTGGTTCTTCTTTTTCTATTTGTGCATCTTTGGATGCATACTTTTCTTCATCTCTTCTTCTTTCTCCACATTATCATTCTCTTCATTATCATCCTTGTTTTCTTCCTTTGTAGTGTTTTCAGTGTTAATCGGAGGAGGAGTGATGTCTTCCATTTTAATTTCTTATCTAATCATTACATCCTCGACATTTCTTTCTATCATGTCCTCCAATTATAGAGGTGTGTCATCCTATGCAGCTTATTCATTTGCATCATTCTCTTATTGAGCATCATTTGTCTGCACATCATCTTTAATGTTCTGTTCTGAAGTAGGGGTATCCACATTCACTTCTTCCTGATCTCTGGTATCATTCCTAGTTTCTATACTATCTCCTCTACTTTTTAATAGCTTTCCTTTTTTATTCTTTCAATATCACTTTCATCTTTTCAGATAAGGTTTGTGAGAATTTTCTTAGTTCTTAACTCTTTGTTGAATATAGTGGCCAAAGTAGCTCTATCATACTCAAAGAGAGGATCACTTATGCTTTCCAATGCTTCTTTCTTAAGCCTTTCTTCTTCTACATCTTCTTTCCTTATCTCTACCAAAAAATTCCATGTCTTCAAGAATATGCTTCTTGATGTTTCTCATATCCATCTCAATAAAAACAATGTATTTGACAATGGCTTCAATAATGGTGGCCTTATCCACTTCATCTGCATATTTGTAAAGAGTTTAGGTCTCTCCCAACATTTAATTCTACAAAATACTATTGAATAATGCCTCTAATTTCATAGGTGAGTGTGGCCTTAGTGGTTCCATTTGTTTTTCCCTTTTCTTTCATTCAGAGTCTTCTTTTGACTTGTTTCTTTTCCCTTCTTCTCTGGATAAGCCTTATTGGCTTCCTTCTTCTTTTCCATCACGTGTATCACAAATGATTCCTTTTATTTTTCTATATACTCTTCACCTTTTGTGTCAATTATATCAAATCTTCTTCATTTTTCCCTAGCTTCACCTTGTGAAGCATCACTTCTTCTCCTACGGACCAACTGTGCTCCTTCTTCTTCCATTTCTTGTTCTTCTTCTACATTGACACTTATATTCTTCTCTCTCATTACCTTTTTCTTTAATCTTCTCTTGGCATGGGTAGAAGGTGGTGCAATAGTGGTGGTCTTCTTCTTACTTCTTGCAATTTGCACAACTAGAGGGGATTTCTCACTTACCGAAGGACTAGAAGTGGTTTTCCTTTTGTTTCCAACAAAGGGAATAGTCTTAGAGGACTTTTGGATAGAAGGGGGAGTTGTAGCAATCCTACCTAATATTCTTAAGCCAAATCCTCTTGTACCACTTGATTCTACTTTAGATTTCTCTTTTCTTAAATGTCACATTTGTTCCTTTGATACACCCATTTCCTCTACAATCTCTTCCACCATCTTCCTAACCTTCTTTTGAATTATTGGTTTCTTTTTTCTATGTGTACCTCAATGAATTTCTTTATATATGTTCCATATCTTTCCTTTGATGTATCCTTATGACTCTTCAGAAAAAACATCAACTAAACCAACATCTTCTTTAGTTACTTCATATCCCAATTTAGGGATTCATAGAGACCTTAGTTCTAACACTTCCATGATGCATTGGTCTATTGACACCAAAAATGTGATGTCATTATCATATTTCTTTACTAGATTTCTTGGGATTCTATCTTTGGCTTGAATCTTCCTTTGGAAAACTAAAAAGAAGCCTATAAGAGCATCCTAAAAATTCATGTCACTAAGACTCCTCATGAATTCTACAATTGTATGTGCTACTAGTTTTCCTTTCAACTAGGTTATAATTTTTGTTCTGGGAAGCTCCTTCAATAAATAAAATAACAAACATACAACCAAAGTACCATATTTAAATGCATATTTCTTCTCTTTTGTTTGGATCAAGTTTTCCATCAATTGTTGCCTTAGCAACTCACAAAGATCATAATCTACACCTTTTTCAACCATCTCATATGCCACATTAATTATGGTGGTAGACACTAAATTTTCCTTGTTTGTAAATAGATATTGTATCCAATAACCATTGTAGAATAAATAACATGATTTCTGATAGTATGGATGATTACGACTCTCTTGTCACAAGTAGCACAAATAAGTTCCATAACCACTTCATTTTTGACATATTTCAACATGGGAATATTTCTAGTGGAGCAAAGACCTATAACCTCTCTTATTAATTCCTTTCTTATCATACCAAACTTGTCATTCCAAATGAATTTATCATGAATTATGCTAAGTTCTATTCTAACTCACTTGGCCTCATGGTAGAAATTTGGAAACCATTGTAATGCATTTAGTTTCTTCAAAACTAGGTTTTTGTATTCGGGTTTTAGGGAGAATTCATCTCCAATTAACTCATTTGTCTAAAATCTCTGAGCTTACTATGATAATACTCATCCATTTTCCCATGAATATAGATCCTAATATCCTTAGTTGGAAAAACCCCATAAGGAATATGAGAAAATGCACCCAATGGGTCATCTTCTATGGATTTCATAGGATACTTCTTAAATTTATTTGCGATTTCTTCGTTACTTCGACAACCCTCGATGTAGCCATTGTAAAATAGATTCAAATTGATTTCAAACAAAGTTCTTTGAAAAAATACTGTAAATAGGATTCACAAATACCTTTTGTTTTGCTTGTTGAACTAGAGTTTCAATTCACTGAATCTCAATTCACCTTGATTACTTCAAGTTCATGCCTTCTCTGCTCTTCTCCTTCTTGAATGCTTTTGTGAAATGAATTCTCCTTAGTGAAATCACTTCAAACCCTTTGATTCAACCTAATTCTACATTAAATGCCTCAAGTGATAAAGCTTTCAACCCTTCATCTATTTGCATAGACAACTTCTAATGCCTCATAAACTTTCACATCATCATGTATTTTCTTCTGTGATCTTCACCAATAGATAAATCATGTTGATATTCATCATATATATTCATGTTGAGGCATCAACACCTCTTCTCTGGCGAGGGACACAATATGTTCATTAGAGCTTCCCCATAATCCTTATCTCTTGACTTAGTTTTCAGAGGAAACATATGTGCCAAAGGATGGTATAGATTCTTCCTTGAATTTTTTCTCTACCTTCTTTCTCCAAATCTTATCCATTTCCTTCTTTGTTTCTATTGAATCCACCTTTTTAACTAGTTCATTCCTCTTTACCAGATTATATTTCCTTGTATTTTTTCTTCTGCAAAACATGGACGTGTTTCCATGCCTATTGAAATTGTAACATGTGACATTCTTTTGACCAGTATTTATCCCATTCATTCTAGATGTGCATTGATTATCTTTATGCCCATATCCATAACATGTATAGTAGTAAACATTGAAAGATTGAATCATTCTACCATTGTTATATGCATTCATCATTTGAATTTTGCACTTACTAGCTCTATGACCAAATCTTTTGCATGTAAAATATTCAATAGAAAATGATAGAACATTCTGATTCATTCCACTCCTACATTCCATAGCCTTATGTTCAAATCTATTGCAAGAGTAACAAGAACCATTAAAATATGGGTACCTTTGAGGATTTGGTTGTATAACTAGTGGTTTTCTAGTTTCATTCATTTGATTCAAGATCTATATGCCATTTTTCTTCTTGTCTTCAATATTCTTTGGTTCATTGATCTTCTTTTCTGCATTTGAAATTTTTCCTATCTCAAACCCTAATCCACATTTGTCTTTAGAGCTTTTCTAAATTGTAATCATCTCATCAAGCTTTGTAGAACTCAATTTTGAATTTGTCTTCATGACTCCTTGCTTTCTCTAGATCTGATCTCAAGCTTACAACTTCTTGTTGAAGCCTTGTGTATTCCTCTAATTTTCTTTTCACCATTGCATTCAAGGATTCTTCAATTATTTTCTTTTCTTCAACTTTCACTTTCAAACCAGTTTTGGATTCATTTCCTTGCTTCAATTGCTCATTGAATTCCTTATGCTTTTCTATGAACTTCTTTATTTTATCTCTCAATTTTATGATGCATTCATTTTCTTCTTCGATATTTTCTTTCAGATCTCTATTTTAATCTTCAATATTTTCAAGATCTTCAAGGGAAACTTTGAGTTCTCCATCTTTTTCAAGCATGCAATATTCTTCTATGATTCCAAATATAGGAATCTCTTCCAAAGGAATAGGAAATTTTCTATTAGTCACATGTTCAACTTCCAAGACCTTCCCAAAGTAGTCAAGCTTGTTCCAAGGAACCAAGCTTTGATACCAATTGTTGAACACCCAAAATACTAAGAGGGGGGGTGAATCAGTATTCTCTTAAACCATTCAAACATTAAAAATCAAATTACCAAATCATATTCAACTCTAATAAAGAAAGAAAGAAGGAAACATTAACAACACTAACAAATAAACACCAAGATTTTTATGTGGAAAACACAAAATGGAAAAAACCACAATGAGGATTAACTCACAATATATTATAACCAATTATAGTATATTTATAAAAGTTCTCACTATAGGTGGACTCACTATTCAAGTGGACTCACTTCCCATAGAGAAAAAGATAAAAGAGAGATTGTGGATCATAGTGTATTTTGAACTATTATAATTGTATCTATCATATGCATGAAATATAGTTCAAATGAAGCTCAATAAACTAATTTTACACGCTTCATATAAATTAGATCTAACACTCTACTTTCATCTAGATTAACGTCAATTACATATTCTACTCAACATTCACAACTTAAATTCACACTACTCTAATAATATTCACATGTAGGATCTTCACATTACACATTATATATTCATTCCATCCATCAAAACATCAAAAAGTTCTAACATCAATTAGGTCAACCTAATACTACTCAAAATATAACTTGTTGACTCCAAAAAATTTCATACATATCTCATGCCAAGATACGAGACTTAAAAAAACATCAAATAGGTCATCATAGACCCATATTAGATCCCACAAAAGACTACAACATTGACTTGGCCTTCACATACCTTTAAACTTGTTAGGTCAGCACGTTATAAGACATAATAACAAAACCCCTCAACCATGTATCCACATATAGAAATTTGGATCTCAAAACTTGATTCCAACTAGAATTCCTACGCAAGTTCCATCTATCAACATATCCTTAAATACATAAAGCCAAAAACTTATCCATGAAGAAGTGTGGATTCTCCCACACCAATGCACTATACAAAGAATAACTATAATTTTCCAAACAAAATTTTTTTACTCATATTTTTCAATCCAATAGCCAAAAAATGATAAAAAAATTGGAATCAGATGCATCTAACATCCAACAAAATAATGTTAGAATTTTAAAGTGAAACCTTTATTTGTGGATTAGTGCGTACCCAAAAACTGAAGCACTATTACACTAAATCAATAGTCTTGACACATAGTTGATTTCCCATTTCAAACAACTTTATCAGACCAAACCACTTTGAAAAATGTCTTCTAAAATCACTCCCAAACCTATTAGAGCCAACCAAAATGATTCAAATCATGATCTTCATATCCAGATACAATATTGACATCAATGAAAACACTATAATTCTCATGTTGCCAAGAACATCATCAATGATAGAATTTCTCACTCTTTCAACACTTTCAAATATTGAATTTAATATTATTCTTTTGGATCCTCCCTTGGGGGATTATCTCTCAAGGCACATGGCACTTTGCACCTAGGTATTATAAGAATTTATACTTTTACTAAAAAATCAAACAACCAACATCTACAAAATAGGCCAATGTCACACCTTTTCACAACCTTCAAGCTCCAGACATTCAGAGCTTGTGCATAAAATCTAAGTGGCACTATTAGGCATTGAGAACAAATTATATGTCCTTTGGATCCTTCCTTGGGGAAAGGGAGTGTTGCAGTCATGACTGTATCAAGCAGGATTGAGGAAATCAACACAACCACCCTAGGAACTAGATGAAATAACTTCTACAAGGCACTAACATATGTGAAGCTTAAGATTAGGATTTTTGATCCACCCTTGGAGAAAAGTTGCGTTGAGCGCATAGCATCTAACATAGACTTATACACTTACTAATTCAAGTACCAAATGGATAGATACCACTCCAACGAGGTGGAAAATGCAAATGATCCAACATTAACCATACGATTAGCTTGATACCCATGAGGCGTTGCTCCCCTAGCCTTCTTTAAGAATAATTTGCACAAAATACTTAAAGTTGAGAAAATTAGATGGATTGATTTGGAGGATTCTTGTCCTCATTTTTAAAGTGTGATTTGCTAGGGCATCTTCTATAGAATTATCTTCCTTATAACAATGTTTTATTGTCACTAAAACAAAACCCTCAAGGAGTTCCCAAACTAGTTTCAAGATGTTATAAATGACCCAATTGTTTTCCTGTTGATTCCTACATGCATTAATAATGTTTAAACAATCTTCTTCAATGTGAATATTTTTGAGCTGCATATTATGCATGATCTTCACACTTTCTAAGAGGACATGAGCCTCTATTACATTATTAGTGCCCTTAGGTAGCCTTCACTAATGTTGACCAAGTCATACTATGTTAACTTCCTAACCTCCAAGTCATCCATTTTGTGTGCTATGTATTTACAATAATCTCTTGTTATTGTGCACCTCATTCATTTATAAAGATTAGTATTAGTAGTATTATAAATAATCATACTCACAAATTCCACCATTGTATATATCACTGTGTATATAAAAATCCTTGTATAAATTTATACATGTTTCTCCAATGTATAAATATATGGTGGCATCAAGTTTATATATACATTCGATATACAATGACTAACATACACATAATAAACATTTATAAATATATATATTTATAATACATACTATATATACAAATATGTATATACAAACCTCTATTCAATCATTAATGCTTATGTGTATATATATGTATATATATGTATGTCTACAAATATACACACCAAAAGGAGCTTTGATAATATTGGCATATAAATCTCTATGGTAAACACATGAAAATATTATGATATATATATATATATATCATCGATTATATATATACATACTCCTCTTTGCTCATGTATACATATGTATACATATATTTATGTATATATCATATATACATTTTATCATACACTTATACACATATGTGTAAATACATGTTCACACACACACACACACACACACACACACATATATATATACGTATAGTTGTTTCCTCATGTATGTACCTTTATGAGTATTTATACTCACATACATGTGCATTTGCTAACACTTCCATACATGATTCTATGTATATGTATATGTATGCCCAAAGACTCAACCCAAGCACAATCGACATAGTAAAATAAGGATGGTCTCAAAATATCAAACAGATAAACATCACCCAATAATGCATTCAAAGTAAACAAGACCTTTACTTATGCAAATATTTCAAACTACGAATGACTTACCAACTTCCCACTTCTATGTCTAGCCTCGATCATTCAACTGTGGTTTGTTTATGCTCAGTTAGTTTACTTTTACCGGTTACCCGACCAAGATCTTCTCTCGAGTGATACTTCTCCTCTGCCTAGAGAAAAACATTTACCTACAACCACTAACACATGTACTTGGCAGTCAATTGTTCACAACATATGCAATATACATACAAAATTCCAAGCTAGAATAATAATAATTCAATAACCCTACCTTCACATATATGCAATATTTCACCATTAATAACATTAAATGAGGTAACATTAAATGAGAGAACATTAAATAAGATAACATTCATATTGATAACAAGGTACAAGCATATCCTATTCATCTCCATAATTCAAATTACATTCATATTTGCCCTATGTAGTAATAGTAAATAGTAACTTCACAATTGGGATGTAACATACTCCCCCCCTTGTGAATCATTGTCCCCAATGA
Source organism: Sequoiadendron giganteum (assembly GCA_007115665.2). Classification (NCBI taxonomy): domain Eukaryota; kingdom Viridiplantae; phylum Streptophyta; class Pinopsida; order Cupressales; family Cupressaceae; genus Sequoiadendron; species Sequoiadendron giganteum. The sequence goes on from CM021101.1 coordinate 537,391,109, forward strand.
TCTATAGACTTTTAACATACAATTGAAGTCAAATTAATTTTTTCTTACTATTCTCAAAATATGTGATATTTATAAAAAAATCATCCTATGTAGCAACTTTGTCCTTCCTGGACCTTGCATCAAGTTCCCTCACTATTGCATAGGGAAATCTTGTATGCCTCACACATACATTCTCTCCCAAAGAGCTTTATTACATTATCATATAAACACATCCTAGGTACAATAGTAACTATACATGACACCTAAAACATAGTGATAGGAAATCATTGTCCCATGAATTTATCCTTATTATAATCTAGTAGAAAAGGAATAGCGATGTATTGTGCACTACATTGTGGGTCCCATCCATCCCCTTTAGTATTTACACTTTTAGAAAATTCATAAATTGGGTCTTTCCATCACATACACATCCATTTTCCTTACCATAAAGTACTTAATCTTGATTACTTGTCCATTATGAGCATAACATTGCTCTTGGACACATGTCATATTCTGATACTGCTTCATGCTTATGTTTTGTATCAACAAATTTTCATCGATATCTTCGATCCATTACTCCTTTTTGACAATCTATCAAGTCTATGGTTAACCCTATTTCTAAGCCTATTTTAGCTTAATAGAGTTTCCAACCTTCCTTTCCATTTATGGTCTCACCTCAATGTTAGAAGTTTATAAATCATTAAAGATTTAGTCTACCATATTTCCTATTTGGGCTTCATTAATATATTGCACATTCACTGAATTGAATGTTTCATATTCTACCATTTTGCCTATTTGGGCTTTATTAATATATTTCACATTCACTCAATTGAATGTTGCATAGTATGATCATGGTTTACACAACCCTATCATTATTTTATTGTTCAAAACTAAGATAACCTTCTCAAGAATACTAAGCAACTACTTTCCACAATATATTATTTAGGACCAAAATCCTAAAGTCAAGTTCCCAAATAGCATTGGTTACTTTGATGAGTTTGTCCACTAGAACTTTATGTCAATTTTATCGACATAGACAAATTGATTTGTCTTGTGTTCTACCATTTTCCCTCTATAATATCAAGAGAGTATACATGTCTACCGATGATGACATCTGGTCTTTATTTCCTGGCATACTAGACAATAACTTGCCACATTCTCTGCAACACCTTACTCTATCTTTTCTTAGATTATAATTGTTTCTCATCTGACAATTCCCTTTTTTGTTCCGATTTCCTCATTCCATTCATAAATCTTCCACAATTTTGGGTACATAGGTTCTTTTATATCCAATAATAGTCTATTATTAGACTAAGTGAAAACCTATTTTACGATCTCACACCATCTTTAATTCCTATGTAAAAATGGTTAGGAGTTTTACAAAGATAAATCCCATTTATCTTAGGACATCCATACTGTAGATTTCTTTTGTCCTTGGATTAATTTTAAGTATGTAATCCATCTTTCAACTCAATTTTGATTTTAAATCCTTGTACAATCATGTTGGTCCTTAGAAGATATCAAATTTAGTTGCATATCTAATTACCAATCACAAATGTTTCTCGTTGGTTCCATTGATTCCCTTAATCAAATTGGAGTCTTGTCAACACTATGACTTAGAGTGTAAAGTATTTAACCAAGTAGCTACTTTAATTCACTAGGTAGATCCCATCTACGCTTTCATCCATATAAAATTTCATAAGCTCAAGTGATTTACACATTTTCATGGGAAAATCTCCATCTCAATATTCCCTTCCAATTCTTAGGATAGAGTCCACAATCATTGACTAGTCTGATGTTATAGGTTTCTCTACCTCTATATGTCCCAATCAAGACCAAATTTACAAATCAACCAAGTAAGTTATTCCCAACTTAAAAGTGTTAATGAGTAGTCTAGTACATAACCCAACTTAATAGGTTAAATCTTATCCTAAGGTCTCTCTCTTTATTCAATGGAACTTCTTGTCCCAATTAGGTTATTCTAAACCTAGGGTTTCATTTTAGTATAAAGAATGATCAAATAATTATTGACATAAAGATATTTTGATTTTTCTCACATAACGTCACATCCTAACTTATCCTTCACTCCATCTTTATGGCTTTATAGCTAAACCTTATCATCCCTAGGTCTCTTAGCATAATAATCTATAGTGTCAAGTTGTTTTATGACATGGATATATTTCATAACATGTAGTATTACTACTTATGTATAGAAATAATTTCAATATCTAATTCCTCCATATGAGGTATATAGGAGTGTAGAGACACTTTATTCCAATTCATGAGTATCTTAGATCTTCCCTTTCCAATTGCATTGTTAATGATCTCCCTTATCATGATCAAATTATCTACCTATTATTTTCTAAGGCATTGATATTAATACCATTCGATCTTCCAATCAAATAAATATAAGGTGTAGAATGATAATAGGTCATAGTCCTTGACCTTTCCATTTATCTTTCTCCAAAAATCCCAATACATTTTCCTTGTGGTCATAAAATGTATGACTTAGTTAACATCATGACTTGCAAAGAAGTCATTAGTTCTTCCAAATCAAAAACATATCGACATTTTTCATAGGGTGGGGTACTTAATCCAAGTTAATCCACTCTTTTCCTTCCCCCCTTAGTGTTTCCACAACTTTCAATCTATTCAAAATTGAATTTCCTAGAAATACTTGCTTCTTTGAAATGATTTGTCATTCCTTTTTGTTGGCTTCCCATTGCCTTTACCTTGCCTCATGGCATACCTTGAATATAATTTCCCAAAGTTAGATTCATCATTGTTTTCTATCCCATAGATTCAACATTTTGGATCATCCAAAAGGAGATCTAATGAATAATCAACAACTTAGAAGTTAAGAAGCACACTATTATTCCCACTCTTTCCAATATCCATTTTAGTTGAGGAATATCCATACCCACAAAGCCTTGTTGGTTGATGTACCTTTTTACTTAGAGTTGTGTTTCCCATGCAACTTCAATTTTTTTGACACATAGTGCCATATTGCATTCCATTTTCTTTTGGCACCTCTAAACGAATGTTTATTTTTGTAGACATGTTGGTGAGTTCATCTTATAACTCCAACCTATCTATGTACTATCCAAACCTTTGGTCAATCCAACCTGATTTACCACTTTAGGTTTCTTTCCTACATTCACCTTTTTAAGTGACTTTATTCCAATACTTGGAATCCTACTCTCTCATAACCTTTAGAGATACCAACATTGTTCGGTCTCTTTTTCTCATTTTAATCAAACTCCAATAATCTTATTGATTTTGGTTGGTGTAACCTTTCCCACATTGTTGATTACTTCTTTTTGACCATTCTGGTCTTTTCTCTTTTCCTAGACCTACTAACTCATTTCTTGCAAGATCCTAGACCCTTTATACAATAATTAGATTTATGTCAAGATTTCCCCAATCTTGTGGATACCTCATTTGTTGACTTCATACTTCAATCTAGTTTATGTTGACATTGCATACACATAGATTCATAGGTGTTTTCATTGAATCCAAGAATCCTTGACTCTTTACAACTATATTTGCTACTCTTAAGGGGTTATCTCATTTCTTCTCATTCCCTTAGAGTCATATATCTATTTCATAAGATAAAAGGTATATATTGGTTATTCTTCCTAACCTTCCTACATAACATGATTGCATAATCTTCCACAATCCCAAGTAATATCATAAGTTGTTGGTTTAGGAGTTCCTACTCCAAGTACATCTCTTAACTAGTCCCAATTTACACAAGTTACTAGGGATCATAGATCTTCCTTTTCACTTTCCTATGTTGTTTTCTCTTATCATTGTGGCACAAGAAATTTTCAACCATTATCTTCTTATAAGGTTTACCCATTGTTGTGTAATGCACTTATAAGTTTCAGTACAAAACCTAGTATCTTTGATACCACATGTAATGTGCCAACCCTCAATGCAATAAAATTTTCTAATTTTACACCATACGAGTAAATAAACTAAGTAACAAGCCAGTGCAATAATTTTTTTCTTTATTTATAATATATGAACAAGATGTCATATCAAATTACAATAAAGATTCCATTTCATTACAATAAGTACAAGTAACAAGAATACATACATTTGCATACATAACTCCAATGAGCTTTAGAACTAATAGTTGTAAGATGGTCCAAGATCCTTCCTTTCAAATATTTGTTCTTTTGTCACCTACTATGGAAGAGAAGTTGTACTTAGGTTCTTTTCTACAAACCACAAACTCATAATGCAGTCCCCTGCACATCTATCATTTGATAGATGGCCCTTCCCTTTGACGAAGAGATTGGTAGAGTAACCGATAATGACAACCAATTGAGCATAGTGTTGTGTCCTACATATCTAGAAATTTGCAATCCCACAATCTCAAACTAGCATGTAATATTGGATCACGGTGAACTGACAATGTAGTCTTAGTAGTCACACACCTAATTGGAGTCTCAGACATTCACACTACTTTTATCAAAGAGTTCTCATTCAATACTTTGAATGAATTCATCTATCACATACACCACTTAGGGCCAATTTGAATTAAGGCTATGTTACGTTACACATAGGTATTTCCTTCAATGGATAGTCCATCATCCTAGATAACCTACAACCATATTAATATACTTGGAATAAACCTACTTACCTAGTAAGTACACAAGTCAAGTATTTCCTTCTATGAATAGTCCATCATCCCAGATAACCTACAAACTTGGATAACCCTACTTACTTGTAAGTATATATAATTCTCTCCTATACTAGATGACCTCTCCTAAGAGTAAACACAATAATTCCTAGTTAAATCAATAACTTAGCTTAGTATTCCATATGTTATTTTCATCTTCAATCATACCTAATAGATAATACTTATAATAAACAACCATCTCCTACTATGGATTAAATACAAACACATTACAACCCATGTTCAAACATATCTAGTATAATTAAATACTTGTGTCAAGCAATCTCTCCTATCATGGAGTACTTAAAAACACATTAAGAAAACAAAATCATAGCTTCAGCTTTCTTTCCAAATTAATCTAAATTCTCCAATGCATATACTGGAAAAGACCTCCCAACCATGCATAAAAGACTTTATCTTTCAAAAGTAAAATAATCAAAGAAGAAGAGATCTCCATACCTGTTATTGCTTATCTAAATTAATGGAAACAATGCAAGCTTCTCCAATAGAAATCAACTTCTCTCAAATAGTTAACAACTTCTCTCAAATAGCTCTACCTCACTTTTTGATAGCTTACTTATCTCAAGCAATAATGATACCTCTTACTTAGAATAGATCACTCTATTTGTCACTCATAAAACAAATCAAATATGGTTGGCAATAACTCAAAAGTATTGAACTGCAAAAGAAATATATCTCTTGGGTAAGAATGAGTCTCTCACAAGTGAAAAGGAAGAATTCCTTTCAAGTGAAATGGTTCGACTATTTATAGAGCAACCGAGCATTTGAAATCCTATAGTTTAGGCATGAAGAGTGAAAACAAGTTTCATGCAAAGCAAGTCAACAATAAGGTGACAATGAATTAGACTTGGACTTAGAAAAACCTCCAACAAATCAACTTACCTCTTTGACAACAATTCAAAGACTAATTCAAAAAGCACATGGAGAATTCAAATTCTTCTCTAGCAAAGACATCTACATGAAAATGCTTCAAGAGGTGGCGCCAAAGCCTCTTTTCTACTATCAAGTTGGAAAGATTTCAGGAGTGAAATATTCAATCATACTTTTGCAACACTTAGCAAGTATCTACTGAAATGAAGGATGAGTCGATTTAGCCAATTAAAGATGTTGGACTAAGTCCACATAACTCTCATTCACTGTGTCGACCAAGTCAAAGTTTACCAGATTAAAATGTATTCATATGTTTCCTTATACATGACATGAAAAGTAATACACGACTTACATACACATCCGTATACATTTCAACTCGTCTTCCAACTTCATAGTAGTTGATGACTATATTCAACCTTTATTTCCATACTATCTATTCTTATAAATTAGTGGCCATTTACTATTTCAGTCAACCGATTAAAGAAAATATCTTATTCTTCAATGAAGTTGTGCTTTCACTCATGTTGACCAAGTCATACTCTATTAACTTCATAACCTCCAGGTCATCCATTTTGTGTGTTATGTATTTACAATAATCTCTTATTATTGTGTGTCTCATTTATATATAAAGATTAGTATTACAAATAATCATACTCACAAACTCCACCATTCTATATATCACTACGTATATACAAATCATTATATATATTTATACATGTTTCTCCAATGTATAAATATATGGTGGTGTCAAGATTATATATACATTCGATATATAATGAGTAACATTCACATAATAAACATTTGGAAATATATATATATATATATATAATGCATACTGTATATATAGATATATATACACACCTCTATTTAAGCATTAATGCTTACATGTATATATACATGTATATATATGCATTTCTACATATATACACACAAAAAGGAACTTCAATAATATTGGCATATAAATCTCTATTATAAACATAAGACAATATTATGATATATATATCATCGATTATATATATATTGTTGGATAAGACAATTGAGAGGGGGGGTGAATTAGTTGTCATAGATTATAAACTTAAATTCAATTATCGAAACTAACACATAAATTGATTAAGTGATTAACCATCAAATACCAATATAAAAAACACAACAACATCAAATTTACATGGAAAACCCAATGAGGGAAAAACCACGGTGAGGATTAACTCAC